>PVLC010005070.1:0-15567 GCA_004027655.1 Graphiurus murinus | reverse complement strand
GTAGCTCGGAGGTAGAATGCCCCTGAGTTCAATCCCCAGTACCGCAAAAAAAAAAAAAAAATTGTATGAGTAGAACTAAAGTAGAGCTCATAGAGTTAAAACATTTTATAATAAAATATCACTTAGCTTTGAGGTTCAAAGTGTTTTTCTACTGAAGGGAATATTAATACCCAGTCAATTCTTTTGCTTCTGTGCAAATATGGAACAGAATAACAAATTAAACCTACACATCATCCCAAAGCCTTTAGATCTAGTCTGTGATTGGAATACCTTTTTGCACTTCTTCATGCAGTCTAAAGTCAGGCCACTTTTTGGCCTGGTCCACCATCAGCATATTTTTCCTGAACAGCATGATATACAGGGCCAGTCTTCTGTTTTAGTGGGGCCTTAAGGATTGAGAAAATGCCAAAGCTATCAGAGAAGTTCCTTTCATCCAATTCCAGGGAGAGACAGAAGTTACTAAGAATTAAGGGGGCCTGAGCCGGGCGTGGTGGCACACGCTTGTAATCCCAGCATTCGGGAGGCTAAGACTGGAGGATCCGGGTTCAAGGCCAGCCTCAGCTACCTAGTGAGGCACTCCGCAACTTAGTGAGACTCGGTTTCAAAATAAAGAATGAAAAATAGGGCTGGGGGTATAGCTCGAAGGTAGAATGCCTCTGAGTTCAATCCCCAGTACCGCAAAAAAAAAAAAAAAAAAAAAAAAAAAAAAAAAAAAAAAAAAAAAAAAAAAAAAAAAAAAAAAAAAAAAAAAAAAAAAAGAATTAAGGGGGCTTACTTCCTTAGTAGCTAACAGACACTATTGCTAAGAAACAGCAGGATGTCAGAAGCTTGTTCTATAAGAAACCTTACTTCTGGATTACAAACCCCTTAATAGTTGTCCATCCTGATGAACTTTCTGTTTGACAAAGCATTTCTTTGAGAATCAGCACTGTCCTACCTACTACTGGGGGAAAATAGACAAGTCAACTCTGATAGAGCTTGTGTCTATATGAATCCAGAAGATCCAGAAGAAATAGCACCTATCAAGAGATAAGAACATGAGCTCTAGGTCATAATAATTGGGATCCATGCCCCAACCCTGCTTCTGACTATCTTAGTGGGCCTTGCTAATTCAAGAAGCTTCTTCTCCAAACCTTTAATATTCCACTGTAAGCTGGAGATAATAGCATCCCTGACCTCCAGGGTTAATGGGAATGTGGCATTTAGCACATGTGACCATTACTAAACAGATCTCATTTTGTGGAGACAATCTAGTTTTATGGTTAGGTAAACTTTTGTTTGTCTTTACCACCAAGCAACTGATTTCTTTGGTTAAATTATTTAATGTCACTTACCTCCATTTTCTCATCTGTAGAATGCAGATAATGTGACCTTCATAGTAGATTGCTTTATAACATTACCAAAACCGAGGAGACAAACCTTTCAAGATATGAAGAAGATTCAGGACCAAAAGGTTATTCTGCTACCATCTAGACATGAGATAAAGCTAAATGACATTCAGAAATCACCTGTACCCTTATTATCAATATGCTGGTAAATTTTCCTTTTTTCAGATGTCTAAGCCTTTCGAAAGATTTCTTGAAGTTAAACAGAAGGAGTGCTAGAAACTTCCAGTCAATTCTTTGGACATGACCGAGTAATTGTTGCAAAGATATAGAAGTGTTCTGACCCTTTAACTACCTCCCCAGGGTTTCACAGTGGATTGTGGGATGGAGTCTCTTAGTTCAAGCTAGTTCAATGGGAAGGACTCTATCATTTTTCCTGAAGCACTAAACCAACAGACAACTATAATTTTTCAGATACACAAAGAGATGCCACATAGGAATTTAGCATATATTATTTTCTTTCCCTTTGCTGATATACATGTGTATATCTTTGGAGGGAGTACTGGAGATTGAACACAGGGGAATTCTGCTTCCAAGCTACACCCCCAGGCCATTTTGTATTTTTTTTTTAACAGAGCCTCACTGAATTGCTAAGGCTGGTCTTGAATCTGCAGTACTTCTATCTCAGCCTCCCATATGCTGGGATTACAGGCATGTACCACCATGTCCAGCTATGCGTATATCGTGTGTGTGTGTGTGTGTGTGTGTGTGTGTGTGTGTGTGTGTGTGTGTATAACTGGGGATTGAACCCATGTGCATTCTACCTCCAAGCCATACCCTCAGTCCTTTTAAAAATTGGTTTTTGTGCTCCAAAACATGGTCTTGCTAGGTTGCTGAGAGTCTTGCTATGTTGCTGAAGCTGTCCCCAAGCTTGCAATCCTTCTGTCTCAGCCTCCCAAGTATTGCAATTATAGGCAAGCTCCACCATGTCCTGCTGTGTATCTTTTGAAAGGGGGATACCTTCTTCTGGAGGACCTCAGTCTTTTTCTCTTGGGCTTTCAACTGATTGGGTGATACCCATCCAAATTATGGAGGCTAATCTTCTTTACTCAGTCTACTGATTTAAATGTTAATCTTGTTTTAGCTGGGTGTGGTGGTACACATCTGTAATCTCATTACCCAAAAGGCTGAGACTGAAAGATCATAGGTTTGAGACCAGCCTCAGCAACTTAGCAAGACTCTCAGAAACCTAGTGAGAATATGTTTCAAAATAAAAAATAAAAAGGGCTGAGGGTGTAGGTCAGAGGTAGAATGCATTTGAGTTCAATCACCAGTACCACCAAAAAGAAAAAAAAAGTGAATCATATCTTTAAAAATAGCTTCACAGCAATGTTTAGAATGGCATTTGACCAAATAACTGGGCACCAAATTAACATAGAAAATTAACTATCATACAAAATTATTTTTAGAGGGGAAATTTAATACAAAGAACTATTAATCAATGATAGGAGAGTAATTATAAATGTAAAAAGAGAACTCTCGAAGGTTTCTTAAAACAGAAAAAAAGTACCCAAGAAAGACAAATTCAGAAGTACAAGTTCAAACCTCATTGAAGAAGTCTGATTATAGATCACTGGATGATGGAGAATTTTGCTGGGTTGCCCAGCCAGAGCTAGTTCACAGTTTGTGGGAAAACAAGGACAACCTATTGGGGCTCAGGTGAGTCAAGACTGCTAGGAATTGTTCAGTGAGTCAGGAGTACTGACAGTGCCCAGGTACTGCTGCAGGTGTGAGGCTCATAGAGCATGGTGTCTACATGGGGACAGTCACACAATACATCTAGGGTTTGGCTGATGCTCATGCACCATGGGAGTCAGGTGCAAGAGAGTGCATTTTGGCCCAGTGGATGCAGCTGGAACTGGGAGCCCTCCAGATACCCAGTGTGCTGTTGAACACCTCCTGGGTTGGAGGTGGAGCATGTGAGGCTGGGGCATTTCTTATATGTCCAGCTCCACCGAGCAGAGAGTATATGGAGCAGAAACCTGGGCTAAAGCACAGGACTGCATTGAGAATTTGAGAAAATCCTGGAGAAAGTATATCTTGTAAGCATTTAGCATTGGAGAAAATCTCAAGGACTGAGGAATAGGGGAGAAAATGCAACATTCTTTAGGCTCCTTTTGAACCATTCACAAGAATCAGGAAGAAGAGCCCTACCGTTCTTCCTGCAGTATCTCCCATGCTCTGTACTGCCAGTGTTATTTCGTGCCCCCTGGCAAAGGAAAACTATTTAAAAGGCCTAAATCTATCTTCCCAAATCAGGCAGCAAAGGGTGGATCTGAAGCTGAGAGGCAATAAATTGGCAGCTGGCATCATGAGCTGAACAACAGAAGCAGCTCTCAGGTCGGCACTCTCTGACCACTCAGAATTGTCAAGTCTGACGTGGAGAAGCTCAGCCCTCCGAGCTGACAGGTCAGCTCCTGTACCCGATTCCTGTCATTCAGGTGGCAGAGCCTGTTTAATGCTCCACCTTACCCTGTTCTCAGAGATTTGGAGGACTCAGCACTTGCCTCTGGCTAAACTGGGACAGAGGCATGAGATGCCAAGGCCTTACACAAAAGTGTCATCAGTAAGAATTATGCAGAATGGTGATGAGGATATTCCAAAGGAAAAACAGAATTTCTGTTCCAGGTTACCACTCCAATTCACAAAAGCAAAAAAGTGTGGGGATCTGAGTAGAGAAAGAGAACCACTTTTCCTCTGCTCAGAAGCACTGAGCAAGCCATCATGTGTATAGATAAACATCTGAATTCTGAGATCCAGATCACTCTCTCAGGAGAACCAGGTCACTTCTTTCATAATAAGGGGAAGAATGGGCCAGGTAGGCGAGGACTGCAAACAATGATGGACATACTGGATTTGGAAAAAGTCCTGGGAGCTAAGAACATGGCCAGCAAAAGAGGCTGAGCAATTGGGGTAGGGGTGGGGGTGTTAGTCCAGTATCAGTTACTTAGGATTAGCAAGGTCCTGGATTCCATCTCCAGCATGAGAGCAGGAGAGAAAGGTTGGGTGGGGCGGGAGAGGGGGGGACGGTGAACCAGAAAATCAGTCTGAGGCTAAAGGCAGGTGGAACTGGAGTGTCCAGCACAATGCCAGAAGGTAAAGACACATTCAGAGAGTGCAAGTGTTAGTAGAAGGGAGAGAGGGAGGGTAGTATGGAGAGAGAAATCCATTAAACCCAGGTTGTTAATGCAGGCCTGGGAGGGGCAGGATTTGGCAATGATCCCAAAGGTAGCCCCTAAGTCTGTGATCACAGAGGAAGGGAAACTTAGCCTTAATAACCTGGCTCTCTGCATGAGAATCAGCCTCTATCTGTGGGTGGTGGGAGGTTAGTTCCTGTTTAACCAGAAACAAGTGCTGAATCCTCCAAATCTCTGAGCATGGAGTAAGGTTAAGCATGAAACAGAATCTGACAGTGGAGTCTAAGGAGTCTAGGTACAGGAGCCAACTTGTCAGATTACGACAACCCTCTTCCAAGATAGAAAAGTCAAGTGGCTCAAACTCCCTCCTCTCTCTGCTGTCTCTCTTCATCCTACTCCTACCCCATCCTGGCCACAGCCCAACTCTCCTCTCTGAAGTCCAGAAGTGACCACTACTGGTTCTGGAACAAGATCTTTTCTTATACAGCTTCCCTAACTCCTAATAGTGATATTTTATTTGCACTTCAACTGAAAGGGAACCCCAAGTATAGGAAAGAAACAACCTCATTGAACAGATGTTATGTGCCAAACACTTTACATAAATGATTTCATCTCATCCTCACAAAGGAAAATGCTCTTACTACCATTTTACAGATGAATACACTGAAATTCAGAGAGGTCAAACCTGTACCTTTGTTCATGAAATGTGTAATTCTTGGAGAGAAAAAAAATGCATCCATAGGCACGTACTCTAAATAAAGTTACCCTAGTACCCATATTAATGCTTCATGGTTAAGTGCTTTTCTGGGCTCTCATGCTTCTCTTTCTTCAAATTCTATGTAAAAATAGAAGCTAATATTTACACATCACTTATGAAGTACCAGGCAATGTTCTGAACACTTTATACATATATTAACTCAATTCTTGGAACAACCCCATTTTACAGATAAGAAAGGTAAGCCACATAGAGATTCAGTTACCTGCCCTAGGTCACATGAGTGATCTGATAAGTGGTGCAGTGAAGATTCATACCCAGCTTATCTGGCTCTACAATCCATCTACAAATACAATACAATACAATAGTCTCTTCTTATCCATGATTTTATTTTTTAAGATTTTAGTTACCCATGGTCAGTTGTGTCCCAAAGATATCAAATGGGGAATTCCACAACAAACAATTCATAAATGTTAAACTGTACACCATTGTGAGTAGCATAATGAAATCTCACAAGGTCCAACTTCATCACACTGAAGATGTGAATCATCCCTTTGTCCTGCATATAAACTGTATATGTTACCCACCCGTTAGGCATTCAGTAGCTATCTTTGTTAGTCAGTTTCACTGTCACAGTATGGCAGCACTTGTGTCCATTATTATTTTAATTAACGATGGCCCCAAAGTATAAGAGCAGTGATACAAAGGAGGTACCAGAATATAAATCATAGAAGAGTGGATTAACTCTAGTACTATGTGGCAATGCTACAGGACATATAGAAATATATATTTCACCACTGTTTCAGACACCCATTCAGGAATATGCTATCTAAGGATAAGGGGGAACTATACTGTAAACTGAGTTAAGAGGGGAACCTCTTAGGACATGCATTTAATTAAAAAGCTTAAGATTCAGAATGTTTTTATTTTACAGTTGATTTGTAACTTTTTGACTGTTAATAAGGCCATGACTCTGACTCAGTTTAACTACTTCACAGTCTATCTGTTGTGATGAAAGTGCTGGGTGGTAGTTGTACTTTAAGGGATGTTTTAGGAGCCAAGGAAAATGGTGACAAATAAGCCATGTGATTGAGGCCAAAAATGTCTCTTGAGAGCTGTCAAGCCAGATCTGTAGACCCAGACTCCACCGCCATTGGCACCCCTTCCCTTGGTGAGCTTTCCAGCAGAAGCCTGTCTTTCTGGGCACAGCACCATGCTGGTCCAGTGCAGACAAACTCCTTCAGGCACAAGAGCTGCCAGTGTTTCCCGGAGCTGGGAGTCTCCTTCATGCCAGGAAACAATGCGGTGCAGCCAGCATGTATTTATCACTCCTAAAAATTTATTCCATACTCTGGGAAACTGAAAAGCAAAGCACAAAATTCTGAGTTTGCAGCCAGTTACCTCTGCTGATGTCATAAATGCAGTCAGGCGTCATCATAAAAGCATAAAAGAGCCATAATCATGTTTAAGGATGAAGACTCTCATTTATGTACTTCTATTCAGATGTTGCAGAGAGTCACTTCAACTTTAAGGGCAACTAAATTGTATCTTTTTCAAATTTTTGATCAAAATAAAAAGAAATGCCAGATTCGTGAAGCCTTGACAGGGAACGCATACTTACTCAGGAACGAGGTTCTGATTTGCATGTCACTTTATTTTCTGTTCTTTTGCATCCTTCTTTGCCTCCAGGGGGGTGGGGTGGACAAATGAAAGCATAAGCAAATTAATTAATGCATAAGCGCATGCACACATAAATAATCTTGAATGGGGTAGGGAGGGGCTTGCAGTCCTTTATTTATCCACAGAATAAAGTAAAAGTCACTACAGTGAATGCACTCTTACATCTCTCCCTCCTTATTACCCAAACAGGCTTTGCTGCTCTCCTGATCCTATCAGGTGTGACATGGACAGAGGCCATCTCTCCTAGCTATCACAGAGTGATGGTTTCAGTCCCCAACAGGGGTGAGGTGTCTCCAAACTGCCACCTAGAGATAAAGGGCTCTCAACATCATTAAATAGGCTCTAAGGAGACACTAATTCCTCAATTTTTCTTCAACCTTCCAACTTTAAATACAGCCCCCTAGCTGTGTATTTCATGCACCCTTTCATGTGGAGTTTTGCTTTAGGACGAGCTTTTTTTTTTTGCTCTAAATTTGTCTTGGCTCTGTTCTCCCCACTGAGAATTAGCTCGTTCAAATGGCTAAAGATGCCTTTCCCCACCTCCTTGTTTATGGATTTCCATAGCTTTGTCTCTGGATAAAATGAAACACATTGGTACAGTGTCCCAGCCTTTTCCCTCTTCTTAGACTAGGGGGCCTGGCATCAGAAAAAAAAAAAAAATTCTAACATCTTCAAACCAAACTTCTGACCAAAGCAAATAATTCAAAAACATCTGTAGACCATTTTATTTGAACAGAGCCAAGTTGCAGAAAGACACAAATGTCCTTGTCTGTGCTTTTCTCTGTAGAAATAATTTAATTTAGAAGTGGGTTCACTCTAGATGGAGTTTCTGTCATTATTGCTTATGATTTCCCTTTTCTAAGCAGTCTGACCTTTGGTATAATTTCTGTAGAAATGTTCTTTCCATGATAGACAATGTCAACCTTATCCAATGCCATCTGGCATAAACAGCCCAAATTCCTTTATTCTCTGTTGAGAGCTTCTGAACATCACTAAGCAATTGTTTGGTAAGTCCCCTCAGCAATCCTGTGTACACGAAGCAGCTGGATGTATAAATTGGCTTGGGAACAGAAAAAAAAAAAATGGAGCTAAAGAATTTCTGTGCCTTGGAAAGTAGAATGTAAAATTGAGGGGAAACCAGAGTCTTAAAAGAAATCTTCATTGTTCTCAGCACTGACATGAGAGGAACTTTTGGCAGAGCTGTAGGGAGTGAATCAAACAGAACCAATTTAATAATCATTGCCAAACTAAGGGATTGAATTTTGCTTAAGGGAGGAGTTAAAAGCCCCAAGGGTATGACAGTCAAATAGAGGGTTGCTTTATCTCCAGAAAACATTCAACTGGGGGACATGGCACCATAGTCCAGGTGGCATTAGATTAGGCTAAATGGTGAATTGTTTCCAATCTCTGCATTTTCACATGAGTGCCATTTAAAGGTGCTTGGGCTGATGAAACTGAGAGAAAAGAGGAAGATGAGTGAGCACAGCTGCAGGAGCACCCACACCTGCTACACAGGCTCAGTGACCATGGCTTTATTGCAGCTGCTCCCAGGGCCACAGCAGGCTCATAAGCAGGGACAATGAGGTGCAGCTGAAATTAGTAAAAGTGGAATCTGATCCACAATGCAGACTGTCAAGAGATAATATTCCTCATTTTTAAATCCAGCCTATTTGCAATCATTAGTTCTTCTCAAACAGATATAACTTGAGCAGAGGGAAAAGGGTCTTATAAGCTACTTCAGGTACTATGCTTGGTTTCATGTCATGTGCTATACTAATTAACTCCTTTGAATTCTTCGGTGGCAGAGGATATGGGAGAACACTGGCAGACCCAGAGAGACCTAACAGCACTGGTACTGAGACCAACACACCGTATGGTCTTATCTGTGTAATGAGTCCACAGAAGCAGGATCAATGAGAATGTGCTCTTAGCATATGAGCACACCTGTCTCTTACTTACAGAACTAAAACCTCCAGGCTGTATTTATTATTTCTTTTTGTCATTTAAAATGCCCCTGGAAGCGACAGATGTGGTGCCACATGCTTGTAATCCCAGTACTTGGGAGGCTGAAACAGGAGGATCACATGTTCGTGGCCAGCCTCAGCTACTTAGACTCTTAGCAACTTAGTGAAACCCTGTTTCCAAATAAGAAGTAAAATAGGTCTGAGGTGTAGCCCAGAGGTAGAGTGCCTCTGTGTTCCATCCCAGTACCATAAACAAACAACAGCAACAACAACAAAAATGCTCCTGGGAAAATGATATAAATAATTAGTCACTCTGTATAATAAGGCAAAGTCTTTATTCTTATTAAAGCAAATGAATATACATTTTTCTGGTTTCTAATTTCACATTACTGGCCAGATGCTATTATTATAAAGTGTACCACCTTCCTGATACTTACTAAAATAGAAAAAAATTTTAGATCTCTATCACTATCCAGGAACTATTCAATGTTGAATATCACAGCCATCAACTGTTGACTCCAAGAGCTAGCAATTCCTCAATTCCAGTGACCTAAGAAACCAGACATTTGATAGGTGTACTGTGGGAAGATGGAGGTGGAAATCCATAGCTTAAGTTATATCTATTTCTGTCCATGCAATCCTGTTGCATCTCATCAAACCTCAGTTTCTTCCTGTAGAAAATGGGAATAATAGCCAGGCGTGGTGGCGCACGCTTGTAATCCCAGTACTTGGGAGGCTGAGACCAGAGGATCCAGGTTCGCAGCCAGCCTCAGCTACTTAGTGAGGCCCTCTGCAACTTAGTGAGACCCTGTATCAAAATAAAGAATAAAAAAAAATAGGGCTGGGGTTCGGAGGTAGAATGCCCCTGGGTTCAATCCCCAGTACTGCAAAAAAAAAAAAAAAAAAAAAAAAAAAAAAAAAAAAAAAAAAATACTAGCTTGCTACTTAAAAAAGTAACTGTGAAGATTAAACAAGATAGAGTTCACAAAAATGCCATACAACTATGAGATACTACTTTTAGTTGAAGAATATCCCCTGTCCCATCACCTATGAGTTTCAGGATATTTTTTGCATATGTCTACATATATCCATGTATACATGTATGTATTTTGGGGGGAAAAGAGGGTCCATAGTGTTCTTCAGTGTCTCAAAGGAGTTCACCCCTAAAATTAGTTAGTAGCCTCTAACCTAGAGACAGATCTCTTCATGATTGACATACACACCACACATGGCACACAGTATGTGATCTTAGCCATGTAATAATCTAAGGCAGACTCAAAAGATGCACACGTTATTTAGTAAGAACTTATTAGGTGCCCAACTATATGCATAGTACAAAGGTTATTTTTGTTGATTTGTGTCCCTTTTCATTCATCATTTGACTACTCAGATTTTTTTTTTCTGATTGAATAAACAGTTGAAACACCTTTCACTAAAGAAGAAATATTTCACCAAAGAAGCCATTGCTATAGTGAATAAGCATGTTACATGGTGCTCCACATCATCTGCCCTTGGATACATGCAGATGAAAATCACAATGAGATACCATTATACACACACTGGGATGGCTACTACCCAAATTACAACCATTACTGAGTATTGGTGAAGGTGTGGGGAGTCTGGAAACTCATACTGTGATGGTGGAAATGTAGAATGTTATAGCCTCTTTGGAAAATAGTTTGGCAGTTTCCTGTAAAGTTGAAAAGAAACTTGTTAACTTGTCAAATATCCCAGAATTTTCACTCTTATTAACCTACCAAAGAAAAATGAAAACACATTTCAAATTCATGTTCACAAATACTCATAGCAGTATTATTCAAAATAGGATGAAATTGGAAAAAATGTCCATCAAGTTGTGTATAAATAAACAAAATGTAGCATATCTATATAATAGAATATAATTCAGCAATAGAAAGAATTAAAGTACTGATAAATACTGTGACATAGAATAAACTGTAAAACATTACACTAAGTCAAAGAAGTCAGCCACAAAAACCATATACCTTATTTTTATTTATATCTAACATGTAGAAATGGCAAATGTATAAGGATAAAAAGCATATCTTTGGTTGCCTGTGATAGAAGAGAGATAGTGACCACTGACTGCATATAAGCTCAAATAAAATGTGGAGGTTAATGGAAAAGTTCTAAAATTAGATAATGGCAATGGTTTCCTAACTGTGTAAATTTACTGAAAATCATGGAAATGTACATGTACAGTGAGTGACTCCATGGTATGTAAATTATATCACCATGCAGATGCTTTTAGAACAAATTTGGACAGTATGTTTTGAGAAATAATTGTAAAACAAATATAAATAGAAAAATATTTATTGTAAAATAAATACAAATACATTTATTATAAAATAAACATAAATGACAAAATGTTTACACTAGGTCCTATAAAATGATTCTAATCTTACATGTATATTATGATATGTTAAACTACTGTCCTTTAAAAAAAATGTTCTTTAGTTTCTCCATGATGCATTTTCCTGATGTGTAAAATGGATACAATAAGAGTAACTATCTCGTTTGCATTTGTGAGGATGAATCACATGATATAAAGAATTTAGAAACAGATGTAAAGAAATAGATATAAATAACTTAGAAAATGATTTGACCCTATAGGCATGGAATGCATGATAATTGTAGGTACTAAGGTGAGGTGTTATGTCACTAACAACCATGTATATTCTGTCATATCAGTTTATTTTGATGTTATTTTTCTGATTGGAAAATAAGGGCATTAATAAGTAAGTATACTTTCCCAAGTTGGCATATATGAAACTATATTAACAGAGGCTATACAAAAGTGATATGCAAAAATATCACATGTGGAAAAATCTGGAATTCCACGGAATATATCAAGGAAGATGTACCACCTACAGAACCTTTTTTGGCTTTATTTTCTTATCAGAACTATAGCACAATCAGTTTAACCCTCTTTCTCTCGATTTCTCCTGATCTGCTTAGTTACAGGATCAATATTGAACATTTCCCCTATCAATTACAGGATGAAGGAAAATGGCCACCTCTAGAGGTAATAAAATTAGAAGGTGCAGAAGTCAGTGTTGATAGCAGCTTGGGAAAACCATTTGTGTTTAACTGCATCCCTCAGTCTGGAAATAGAACGTTTTGCCTCTGTGCAACATCAAACCAAGAAATGAAAAGGTAATTCATTAATCTTGTACCTTCCCAGTTTCACTTTGTGCGGGGGAGTGCTTCTTCAACTACATCTTACCGATGCTTTACATTTGAAGTAGGAAAGGCAACAGCAAATTTATAGTAGGAGTCAATAAATTTATTTTCTTCCTTAAGTAGGAAAGGTTTGGTTCTTCATTATTCTTTCAGGGTTTTGTTTTCTTTTCTAAAAGAATTTCCACACAACATAAGCATATTCTGCTAACTCAATTACTATAGATTTCCATATTTTCTGAAAAAGTTCAATACTGCCACTGTTCACATCCAATATCTCCAAAAGTTTCCAGATAGATATATTTCATGCTAATTGGTTGGACAGACTTAGGTATAAAAATAATTGCAACTTAACACACTATAATGAGATGAGTTAAAGCAATTAATTAAATAATATAGCTTTGAGAAGGAATGAATCCAGTTGACATTTTTTGAACATATACCCAAATGGAGAAGTGTGCATGCATTCTAAGAAAGTAGCCTATGAAGATTATACTTTCAGAGATCACTTCTATAATTCATTACTATAAAGTAGCCTATGATTTCTGACAAACCAGCCATCAGGATTGTTACTCAGTCTGACTCCCTGAAGGAATGGAAATTACTGGTCAACCCAGTAAGTCAACTGAAAACTGTGGTTAAAATACTGCTAATCTGGAGTGAGGGATGGGATAGAGTAGAGGAGAGGGAGTCAATGACATAAAGGTAATGGGTCAAAAGTAGTTAGTGTCAATAGCATCTCTTTAAATGAATTTGGACCTAGCTCCATTCTTAAAGAGGGGCACTACGTCTAATATCAGATAAGCAAAGAATATACTGTCCTCATTTATGGAACATTATATATTCAAATGCATATTATTTCATAGGAAAATATCATAATAGAAATTGGATTGTATTTCAATGCATGCAAAAATATTTATTGGACACCTAATATGCCTAAGAGCACATGCCAAATATGTTTTAAAGTCTCCATAAATTATTCATATGATGAAGAACCAATACTTATCTTTAAAGAACAACTCCGAACTAACAAGAAAAGGCATTTATTCCAATATTTCGAATGCGAAATAAAAGCTAAGGAGTTTTCTAGGAGAACACAGAGTGATACAGGAATTAAGAGTAAAGAGAGAGGGTTTCTAGATGAGGGGATAATGGAGGGATTGGATGAACACACAAAATAAATGGAACATAGGGCTAGAGAGGAAATCACTCAAGCTTTGGGGAGAAGAGCAAACAGTATGGTTTGATTGGAAGAGAGTTCCAATCAAAAAGAAAATTGAAAAGCTTGGCAAGATATAATGGGGTAGATAGGTTGGTGTCTGGCTAAGGAAGCAAGATTAAGAAATTTCAGTCTTCAAGAAGGGGCACTAACGGTGTGCTAAAGGTGGCTACTATGTCTAAGGAATACTTAGGAACAGGACTCAGGACAGTGGACTTTTACCAGTCTTTCCAGATGTTAATAGCCAGAGTCTTACAGTTAATATGCCAATAGTTATTAACTCTACTGATGTTAATAAATGTCATACTTTGGTAAAAATAAAGAGTGAATGAATTTTTAAGGAGAGAAATAATAATTTATTTTAAATATGCCTGCTGGGAGTGAGATTTTGCTATGTAGCAACACTAATTTTGCAAGAATATGTTGCCCTTCGCCCAGGAACTTAGGGAAATAAAATATGTCCTCACCTCAGGACTCTTCTGTCTGAACAATGGAGTCAGCAAGAAGAAACCCTTCTACATGACACTTATCCAGTCCCCCAAGGGTAGCTCTTTTTATTTTACTATCTTTCAGGTGGCTAGAGGCAATGGAAAAAGCAGCCCATCCTATCCGCCAGGTAAAGTTTCCGTGATATTTACCCCTGTTTTTTTCTGTTTGTTTGTTTGTTTTTCTTTAGGTACTGGGGCTTGAACCCAAGGGAATTCTACATCTAAGCTATACTCCCAGCCTTTTTATTTCTTATTTTGAAACAGGGTCTTGCTATGGTGCTTAGGGTCTCACTAAACTGTGCTGTGGCTGGCCTCGATTTCTCAATCCTCTTGTCTCATTCACCCAAGTACTGGGATTATAGGCATGTGCCACTGCCCCTAGCTCATTATTATTTTCTTTACAGAATGGGAAAGGAATAAGTTATATGTCCTGCAGTCCACCCTGAGGCTTCTCATATCTGTTCTAAAGCTAGGATAGAGGATTTGAAGTCAATAGGGTTTTCTGCTCAGATCCTGCAGGGATCTTGCTTTCCTGCTGTTCTCTTTATTCTTCAAGGTTTGTATGACATCCTTCCCAGTAAGACTCAATAGGGAGTTACCAACTGGGGTGGAACTTCTGTTTCACACAGAGCAGTCCAATAGTTCCCCATGATGATAAACCAATGCTATTGTTTTCTTTACACTCTCAAAGTATAAGATCTCAGGGATAACCTGAAATGGTGCTGTTGGCTGAACAACTTATTATTGTGTTATATTAGACACACAGTGCTTTTTGTTTATATCCTTCTTCTATAGGCATATTAGGCCAACTTTCAGTATTCCTTTCCATTCATCATTCCCAACTTTGGACCAATGCTTTCAATTTAGGTTTTACCTACAAACTGATAGAAAACTTTATAACATCAGCAGGTGATTCTTCACTTCAGCCCCTAAGACATTCAATAACTCTAATTCTAAGTTTATGCTACATACAACCTGTTGAGGGAAAAATTTGCTTTAACACCCAACTGCTGTATTTTTATACTATGGGTATGATTTCCAATGAGGTTGTAAATTTTTCTTTAAATATGCTTGTTCCCTCCCAAAATGTCATATGAGCAAAAGTCACTTGGTATCAATTATCTTCTCTCCATATTCTGGCTCATACATTCGGGAAAATTCAGATTCAATTTTCCTTGAATGTACCTTGCCTCCTAACTGTCCTTTCAGAACAATCACAAGCATCATCATATGACAAACAGCAGGACATGCGTTTCGTTTTGCTTGGAACACAACACTCAATGCACTCATCCATCTCTCCAATGCATCATTCTAATGAGCCTTGATATTTTGAAGAGGTATCTACTCTGCTAATGTACTCAGTCTGCAGCAAAGTGAAAAAATGAACACCCAGACTCCCAGCAGGCTCCCACCTCACAGCAGAGAATACAGCAAGTGCTGCATCCTGGAATATTTTTTCACTGCCTTGTTAAAACTAAAGGGCAAAAATCAAGCCAAGCAAAGAAGAGAAACTGGAAAGCATGGTGGTGGTGGTGATGGCGGGGGGCGGGGACTGTTCCGATACAGTGATACAGCACAGTGTCCCTAACCTCAGTTACAGTTCTCAGAAAAAGCCTCTCTCAGGCCTATGGAGTGAGGGCTGCCCTCCAGGGTAGAGGGTTTCAATTTATCATCAGTGTATCACATCACTGACCGTGAAAGCCAAAAGCTTGAGCTGGCCTGGGGCAGTTTACTTGTTCCTTTTCACAAATGAGAGTTTCAGATTTAAAGGGAAAAAAAAA
>PVLC010005069.1:0-79333 GCA_004027655.1 Graphiurus murinus | reverse complement strand
CACACCAAAAAAAAAAAAAAAAAGGAAATATTTTATCTTGTAATCCTGTGATTCTCCACTTTACTAGTATGTTTTTTCTCTCTGTGAGTGTGTGTGTGTGTTTTCATGTTATACTGGTGATCAAACCCAGGAACATTCTACCTCCAAGCCACACCCCCAGCCATTTTTATTAATTAATTAATTAATTAATTAATTAAGTTTTTGTGTGTGGTACTGGGGATTGAACTCAGGGGCATTCTACCTCCAAGCTATACCCCCAGCCCTATTTTTTATTCTTTATTTTGAAACAGGATGTCACTAAGTTGCAGAGTGCCTCACTAAGTAGCTGAGACTGGCCTCGAACCCGGATCCTCTGGTCTCAGCCTCCCAAACACTGGGATTACAAGTGTGTGCCACCATGCCCGGCTTTTATTTATTTTTGAAACAGGGTTTCACTAGGTTGCTGACAGTTTCAATATGTTGCTGAGGCTGTCCTCCAATCTGTGATCCTCCTGTCTCAACCTCCTAAGTACTGGGATTATAGGCATGCAAAATTACACCCTGCCTCCCAGGAGATTTTTAAAGTTTATTTCTTTTATTTATTTGGTACTGGAGGTAGACCCCAGGGACGGTCTAACTCTGAGGTACATCCCAGCCCTTTTTAAAATTTTTTATATTGAAACTGGGTCTCACTAAATTGCTGAGGACCTCACAAACTTTCTAAGGCTGGCCTTGTACCTGTGATCCCCCTGTGTCAGCCTCTCAGCATAGCAAGCACTGCTATGCACAGCTGTGAGCTAAGTTTTGAATATAGTATGAGGTAGGCTCCAATTTTATTCTTTTGTATGTGGAAATCTTGTTGTCCCAATATAAACTTTTGAAGAAACTATCTCATCTCTAGTGAGATAACGCTCTTGTCAAAAATCAGTGGCCACGCTGGATGTGGTGGCGCAGGCTTGTAATCCCAGCATTTGGGAGGCTGAGACTGGAGGATCCGGGTTCGAGGCCAACCTCAGCTACCTAGTGAGGCACTCCACTGAGACCTGGTTTCAAAATAAAGAATAAAAAAATAGGCCTGAGGGTGTAGCTAGGAAGTAGAATGCCCCTGAGTTCAATCCCCAGTACCACACACACACACACAAAAATCAGTAGCCAGTGTGATGGCAAATGCCTGTAATCCAGTACTTGGGAGACTGACATAGGAGGGTCACAGGTTCAAGGCCAGCCTCAGCAACTTAGTGAGACTCTCTTTCAAAATAAAAAGTATTTAAAAGAGCTGAGGGTGTAGCTCAAAGGTAGAATGCCCCTGAGTTCAACCCCCAGTACCACAGAAAAAAGAAAGAAAAGAAAAAGGAGATGAAAAAAGAAATCAATTGCCCACAGAGGAATGTGTTTGTTTTTAACCTTCTGTTTTATTACATTGGTCAATATATTTATCCTTATACAGTATCACAGTGTTTGAATTACAATTACTTTATATTAAGTTCAAATGAATGAAGAGTGTGAGCCCTCAAATTTTGTTCTTCTCTTTCAAGATTTCAGGTATTTGGGAATCCTTGCAATTCCATATGAATTTGAATATTGGCTTTCCATTTCTGTTTTTTTAAAAAAAAGGCTTTTGGGATTTACTTATTTATTTTGTGGTGCTGGGGATTGAGCGACATCCCCAATCCTATTTCATTCTGAAAGTGTCTAAGTTGCTGAGATTGGCCTTGAACTTGTGATCCTCCTGTCCCAGTCTCAAGTACTGGGATTACAGGCATTCGCCACCCAGGTGTCTTTGTCTGGTTTTTAAATAATCAAGGCTGTGGAAACCCTACTCTGGGAGTGAGGCCTTGAAGAGAGTTTTAAAGGGATCTATCCAGACACCTTTCTTTCTTATACATTCTACATTTGGGGGTGACTGCCCTTTGCATGTGGCACCTTAGAGACCCTGTGTCATTTCTCTGCCCCCTTTCCCACAGAGGAGGAAACTGAAGCTCTGCAGGTGGCCTTGGGGGTCAGTTCTCCCAGGTGCCCAAAGAGTTTGCCTAAGCTTGGTAGACTCCAGTAAGACCAAAAAGGTCTCAGGGCAGCCGCGGCAAGATGTCTGGGTCTCTAAATTCCGGTGTACCAGGTACCAGGTGAGACTGTGGAGAGACTGCTCAGCCTCTCCATGACCTTAAGTGAGGCTTAAGAGGTATATGAAGACAGGCATGGTGTGCACGCCTGTAATCCCAGTGCTTGGGAGGCTGATAGAGGATGGCAGGTTCCAGACCAGCCTCAGCAACTTAGCAAGGTTCTCGGCAACTTAGAGACCCTGTTAAAACAAAACAAAGAGCAAACATCAACCAAAACCAAAACAAACAACAACAAAAAACGCAAAATACAGCTATCATGTAGCGTGGAGGTAGGATGCCCCTGGGTTCAATCTTGAGTACCCTACCCCCCCTCCATGTATCAGAGTTGGGCGAGACTATGCCTGCCTGGAGCTCCCAGAATACGGATGCAGATTTCCAACTCCACATCCCGAGATGGGGAAATCAGAGGCCCCGGCAACAGCGACAGTGCAGGTAGGAAACGTGGCCAGCCACTGTCCCGAGCGCTCGAACCCCCAAAGCAGCGCCCTAGGATGTCACTCCCATTCTCCGAGGGGTGGCTGGCCGCGGATGCGGAAATCACGGCAGGGGTCACTGGGAAGTGTAGTCAGAGAGGCAGCAGCATCGAGCGGGTCCCTGTAGGGCAGGAGCTTCACCGGGGAGGCTGTACACGGCCGGCAAGCGTCTAAGTATCAGGGGAACCTTTCTCCAGCTGGTCACAGCGCATGCTCAGAGATGGACCCAGCCGAGGCCAGCGGGAGCCGCGGAGCATCCTGGGAGGAGAGGGTCCCCCCGCGCAGAGCATTCTGGGAAATGTAGTCCTGGCGCCCCGGGGGAGCAGAGTCCCCGCTGGTGGCTGGCGCGACCTCTCGGTCTTTGGCAGCGCTGGTGAGTGAGGCTCCCCGGAGACCCTTGCCCACCCGAGCGGTTTTCTGCAGGTGAAGAAAAGTCCTGAAGGGCTGGTTTGGGGGAACTAGCGTGGGCCGTGCACGTGTCGCGGAAGGGGAGTAGCTGCTAGGGTTCTTGTGGGTGGAGAGTTTGGGTCTTGGGTGAGATCTCAGTATTGCGTGACTGAGTCGCTCATGCCTACGTTTCCAGGTATGCGGGTTTGAATAAGTAGGCTTTTAGGTGCCCGATATCTCTGAGGCGATGGGTGGGGACTGTCCCTAGACCAGCTGTTCAGCCCCAACCATCCTGAGTTTCTGAGGCGGGGCTGGGGGCAGGCTGGCTCAACCAGACAGGCATGGGTTTGCCTGGACATGGGGTGGCCACTGTGGCACGATATTAGGGTACCAATTTGTTTGACCATCCTTGGGTTGGGTCTTGGAGAAGGAGGTCGATCTGAAGCTCATTCGACAACTTTTTCAAAGGTCCAGGGGACTGGTATTAACCACAAAAACCACAGGATTTAAAATTCCATCTTAAAGTTTTAAATTGAGAAATGGCAGATGCCCAGAAGTAGGTAGAACTGCTCAGACTTTCTCACCCAGATTCAACTCTTAACAACGTTATGACCAAAATTGATTCATCTAAAGAATCTGTACAACCTTCAAGAGCCTGGTCTCCACAGCCAGATTTCTATAGGTTGTTTGTTACTTTATAGATTTGTCACCTTGGGCAAGTGACTGATCTCACTGTGCTTCAATGTTCTTATCTGTAAAATGGTAAAAGCTTCAACTTCATTGGGACAGAACGAAGTGAGACTCTTAAGTGCCTGGAACAGTCTCTGGTATATAGTAAGTGCTCAGTGAGTCTTTCCTTTTATTCTTAGTAGCAGAGTAACACTTCATGCTCAGTGTTTACAGCGTGTCAGAGAAGGCTCCCTCCTTCACTTTGTTCTTTCCTTCCTTCCTTCTTTTGGTTCCAGGATGGAACACAGGGATGCTGTACCACTGAGTTACACTCCAGCACTTTACTTTATCATTTGAAATTTTGAGACAGGATCTCCCTAAATTGCTCAGGCTGACCTCAAGTTTGCAATCCTGCCTCTGCCTCCTGAGTTGCTGGGATTACAAGTGAGCACCACTGCACCCACTGGCAGGCTGTGTTCTTAGACTCCATCCCAGCTCTTTCCTAGGAAGCTGCTCACGATTGTCTCCTTTTCTTCTGTGGTGGGTCCCTTCCTGATGCCTTTGAGGAGGAGGAGGTGCTCCCCTGTTGGAACTTGAGGATTCCCAGTGACTTTTGTGGACATTTTTGTTCTTGCTCATCTCCTGTGACCCCTGGCTGCCCAGAGAGGACTGCCTGCTGGGGAAAGGGAGGACTCCTGGGCTCCTGACTACCCAGCTCCAGGTGAGTGCCACTTGCCTTTGGCATCTTGAAGCATGAGTAGGTTTTGTTGTTGTAGTTCATGTTGACATTTTGTGTCCTGCAGTGTTCTCTCCCAGGATCAGAGCTCCAGCTGGTTCCTCTAGGACAACAGGCCTGTCCTGGGTTTACAGGAAGCATTCTCATCAGGAATTCTTATTCATTACACTTAAATTCATACTCCTGCATTTCTCCTCTGAACAGTTTTCAGAATTCTCATTCCTAGGGCTTGTCTGACTTTTAAAATTGTCAGCATTCTATTCTGTGTCTTTTGTTGCCCTCACAATTTTTCCTGCTAAGAGAAGTTTGTAGAAAAATCCCAGATTTATCATTTCTTTCTTTTTTGTGTGTGTGTGTTACTGGGGATTCAACCCAAGAGCATTCTACTTCTGAGCTACACCCCCAGCAATATTTTGTTTTTATTTTCAAACAGGGGATTGCCATGTTGATGAGAGTCTCACTACTTGCTGAGGCTGTCCTTGAACCTGAGTTCCTTCTGTTTCAGGCTCCCAAGTTCTGAGATTTTAGGTGAGTGTCATCATGCATGGCCAGATTTATCATGTCACCTGCATATAACTTCATGTAGGTATCTCTAACACATAAGGTGATATATATATATATATATATACATATATATATATTTACTTTTATGTATATATGATTTTAACATGTACAGTATATTATACAAGGCCATATTTAATTGTCCCCAATTACTAAAAAAATATCCTTTTCCCCAGTCAGAATAGTATTGACAGGAGTCAGGAACAGAGAAGCATCTAGAATTCAGCATGATGGTTTACCCCTCCCTGTCTCTCCTCCTATTCTGATTTTGCTGACCCATGGTAATAGCTGTCCCTTTTATCTCATGATACCAGCTGGGCCTCTGAGCTTTCCTTGCTTCCTTGTTCATTCCAAACTTACCTTCCATGTGATTAACTGTTGTATTCTTCTTCCACCTACACATATTACTTCATTCTGTCTCTTCTCTTTGTTTCCCTTCCTGTACTACCCCATCTTCCTGCCTTTTTTCCTAGTTTTTGCCTTATATCTTTCCTTCCGTTAAATCTAAAGTCCTTAAAAGGATTATGTTTGCTATCTCCACTTCTTTCATTCCATTGTCTTTTTTTCTTTTATTTATTTATTAATTTTGCGGTACTGGGGATTCAACTCAGGGGCATTCTACCTCCGAGCTATACCCCCAGCCCTATTTTTCATTCTTTATTTTTGAAACGGGGTCTCACTAAGTTTCGGAGGGCCTTACTTGGTAGCTGAGGCTGGCTATGAACCTGGGTCCTATGGTCTCAGCCTCCCAAATGCTGCAATTACAAGCATGGGCCACCAGGCCCAACTGCCATTGTCTCTTAAACATTGCCATTGGGCTTTTTCAGCTCTACCTACCAAAAAAAAATTTTGTGAAGGTCATCATTATTCTCCCTGTGACTAAATGCCACAGTCAGTTCTTAGTAACATTTTACATCATTGCTTACTTCCACTTTAAAATATCCTCTTCCCAGTTTCTGTTGGTTTCCAGGTTATCCTCTAACCTTATAGGCTGTTCTGTTGTCCCTTTCACTGGCTCCTTCTCTACTCCCAAACCTCTCCCGTGTTCAGTTCTTAGATCTCTGCTCTTCCCCAGCTGTACTCTCCTTGGTGGTTGTGTCCAATCGTGATACTGTCGCTGCTCTGAGATTCAGCCTAGGTCTCTGCCTTCAACTCCACATCCCGCTCTCCTACCATCTGCTTTACATTTTCACTTAGATATCTCATGAACATCTCAAACCTAATGTGTCCAAGAACACATGCCGATCACATCCTCAAACGTGCTTCACTCTTGTGGGGTATAGAAGTTCTTTCAAAGGGAGCAGAGACCTGGCAACTGGTAGATCATATGGCAGTTTCCTTAGGCTCAAAACCTAGGCATCATCCTCAGTTCCTTTCTTGCTCTTGTACCCTGTGTACTTTTGTACTTTGGGGGTCCATCTTAGCCCATGTGATAAGGTCACCATTTTGGACAGGCTTAACCGTGTGTACAGTACATGCTAAGTGGAAATTGTCTGCAGCGGACCCGTTTCCTTGGACTGGATGGGACTGCAAGCTGGACTTTGATGGGTTTCTATTCTCCCTGAACATTGTCATTTGGTAAATACCGCAGCAGTAACTGTTGTAGACAGACCTCACAGATACATGGCAAGTCAGTAGGTAGGTACAAGTTGTTGTTTTTTTTTTCCCGCGGTACTGGAGATTGAATTCAGCGGCATTCTACCTCCAAGCTACACCCCTAGCCCTATTTTTTATTCTTTATTTTGAAATAGGGTCTCACCAAGTTGAGGGATGCCTCACTAGGTAGCTGAGGCTGGCTGCGAACCCAGATCCTCCGGTCTCAGCCTCCCAAATGCTGGGATTACAAGTGCACGCCACCACGCCTGGCTAGTAGGTAGGTAAAGTTTTAAAGAGAACCAGGATATTTGTATAATCTCAAATTATCTCTCCTAAAGTATCTTGTTACAATTAGTAGCAAGCTATTTATTAATGATAATAAATTCACAATGGAGAAACCCAGCAGACACTGCCTTAACCACGTGGCCAAGATCAATGTCAGTATTTGCAGTGATGAGAAATACCAGTCTCTTAACTGTCATTCACTGATATGGTGCAATGAACAGGCACAGCATCAGGACATCTGAGACATTCTAGCCACAAGTAAAATAGTCTCATTCTGATCATGGAAGAAAAACCATACAACCCAAAATTGAGGGATTTTCTTCAAAGAGCATCAAGTTCACAAAAGAAAAGACAGGGTCTGTTACAGATTGGAGATTAAAGATACATGACAACCGTACCTGCAATCCCAGTACTTGGGAGGCTGAGACAGGAGGATCAAGAGCTGAAGGCCAGCCTCAGCCTCAGTTTCAAAATAAAAAAGCTTGGGGATTTAGCTCAGAGGTATAATGCCCCTAGGTTCAATCTCAAGTACCAAAGGAAAGAAAAAGAGAAAACATGAAGGCTGAGACAGGAAGACTGCAAGTTTGAGGATAGTCTTAGCAAATATTGAGACTCTCATCAACCTAGCACGTCCTTGTTTAAAAAACAACACAAAAAGCTGAGGTGTAGGTCTGAGTAGAACACCTCTGGGTTCAATTCTCAGTTTTTTAAAAAAAAAAGTCTAAACTGTTGAATTCTGGACCAGAAAAAAGAACAGTAATAGATGGAAAAGCTGGCAACATTAAATTAATAGTTTTATATCAATGTTAATTTCCTAGTTTTGATCATTGTCCTGTGGTTTTCTAAGATGTGCAGGGAGGTTAGAACAGGGTTGCATGACCACAAAGTTCCTCTGTGAATACTCCGTGTGCAGCAGGAAGTTCATATTGCACCGTTGAAAAGCAGAGGCGTTAGCTAGTGGCAGAGGAGGGCCTCCGTCTCAGACACCGTGCTTCAAGTACTTGGCCACTCTCTCGGGAGCTCAGCAGGCCAGAGCAGGCTGAGGTCTGTGGAATTTTGGAAAAGGCTGGACTGTGGTTTCATCTTTGCCATTGTGGAACTGTGTGAACTTGTTACTCAGATCCTTCAGCACTAATATTGTAACTGTTTGATCTTTTAAATTCTTAAAAACTCAGTCTGAGCCGGGCGTGGTGGCGCACGCTTGTAATCCCAGCATTTGGGAGGCTGAGACCAGAGAATCCGGGTTCGTGGCCAACCTCATCTACCTAGTGAGGCACTCCGCAACTTAGTGAGACTCGGTTTCAAAATAAAGAATAAAAAATAGGGCTGGGGGTATAGCTTGGAGGTAGAATGCCCCTGAGTTCAATCCCCAGTACTGCAAAAAAAAAAAACAAACTCAGTCTGTTATAATTTACTGTTGTTTAATTTTTTTTATGTTGATTGCTCTTCTGCCTAGAGCTAAAGTTCTCCTAAACTTAGGGATCCTTATTGTTTACATGTATACCCCAAACAGACCACCCAGGACGGTGAGTGTGTAGGTTCACAAGTGCTGCTGGCTGGATGGAGACAGGGGTTGAAAGTCTCAGAACGCACGGCAGCAGTGGTGCAGTCAAAGGCAGGATCTAGAGGTTCCACTGCCTCCCCCAGAGCAGCCTGCTCCCCGGGCCTCCCCTGAGCAAGGCCAGTCCTCAGGTGAGCAGGGCTGTGTTTTGTGTTGCAGGCACACATGGAGTTCAGGGACGTGGCTGTGTATTTCTCCCAGGAGGAGTGGAGCCTGCTGAGGCCTGATCAGAGGACCCTGTACAGGGAGGTGATGCTGGAGAACTACAGCCACCTGGTCTCTCTGGGTGAGCATGGTATCTCTGAAGACTTTCGCTCCTACCCCTTGGATGTTTAGGATACATTTGATGCAACAATCTTTCTTTCTTCCTTTTTTTCTTTTGTGGTACTGGGAACGGAACCCCGGGGCTTTCTAGCCCTGAGCTATACCCGCATCCCTATTTTATTCTTTTATTTTGAAATATGGTCTCACTAAGTTGTAGAGGGCCTTACTAAGTTGCTGGGGCTGGTCATGAACATTTGATCCTTCTGTTCCAGCCTCTCTTTTACTGGGGTTACAAGCATGTGTCACCATGCCTTGCTAACAGTCTTTCTTTTTGACTTGGCCTTTAGGTTGTACCCAAAAGCAAAGACATTTTGTTTTCTGTTTCCCCAGAGAAGATCAGATGTTATAGTGTTGAGTGTGCGTGTGCGTGTGTGTGTTGGGTGATACTCTGCATTTCTAGACTTTTTTCTCTAGGCTGGGGTCTTTTCCTAAGTTTGTTTATTTTACATCACGGGTGATGGAGTTGTTCATCCATGTAGCTTGGAACAAAATCGGTGTGCTCTCTTTGAGTTGATCAGCCCCACCATTTTCGGGTCGTCTTACCATCCTTCATAGTTTTTCACCCGATTTGGCTCTGAATTCTTCACTGGGGCCTTGATCCCACAACATATGTTCATCTTGTTTTCTTTTCCTGTGTGCAGGAATTCCATTTTCTAAACCCAAGCTTATCACCCAGCTGGAGCAAGGGAAAGAGACATGGAGAGAAGAGAGAAAATGTCCAGCAGCCTCCTGTGCAGGTGAGTGGGAGAAAACTGGGCAAATGAGATGCAGGAATTCAGGGATGTCAGCGCTGAGAGGCTGGGAGAGAGGCGGTGTTGATCAGTGCTGGGAGGGGAGTTGTTCTCGTGACCTTGGCTGCTGTTCACACTGCCTGGCGCGGCCTCCCTTCCAGACCTCCATCTTCACCCACATGGGGACTTCCCTGGTGTCTCTTGTCACCTTCCTCCTCCAGCAAGCCTTGGTCTTCCCAAGCTGACTCCACTCTCTTACATGTTTATGGGTTTCTTTCTTTCTCTTGTTACTCTATTTTTTAAAAAGATCAAAAAGAATATAGCAAAAACTGAGTGAGATAAAGAAGACAAAGCCCAGTAGGAGGAAGGAAAGCTAAAGAGCCAATTGAGAAATTGAAGTGGAATGCTAAAAATAACTAAGCTAAGAGTGGTTTAATTTACTTTCACTAAGAAAAAGTTGGCTTATCCCTGTTCTAATCCAGTATCATACACAATCTTAACTTTTTCTATCCTACTTTATTGAATACCACTTTATATAAAACTTAAGAGTGCTGAAATTCTCAGATTTACCTGTTCTTGTGTTTTATATATTTAATTTTTTGTATTTATTTCTGTATTTTAATTTTTCTGTATTTTTTGCAATATTTTTAATATTCTTTAACTTTTCTGTAGTTGTGTTTTTTTTGTTTGTTTGTTTGGTTTTTTTTGGCGGTACTGGGGATTGAACTCAGGGGCATTCTACCTCTGAGCTATACCCCCAGCCCTATTTTTTATTCTTTATTTTGAAACCGAGTCTCACTAAGTTGCGGAGTGCCTCACTAGGTAGCTGAGGCTGGCCGAGAACCCGGATCCTCCGGTTTCAGCCTCCCGAATGCTGGGATTACAAGCGTGCGCCACCACGCCCGGCTGTAGTTGTGTTTTTGTATTTTTAATTTTTTTATGGTACTGGAGATTTTGCCCAGGAGTATTATACCTCTGAGCTACACTTCTAGCTCTGTTTTTTGAAACAAGGTTTCACTAAATTCCTTAGAGCCTCACTAAATTTCAGAGGGTGGCCTCAAACCTGTGATCCTCCTGCATCAGCCTTCCAAGTACTGGAATTACAGGCATGTGGTACCATGCCCAGTGTACACATGCCTGTAAAATCAGCACTTGGAAGGATGAAACAGGAAAAAAAGAATAGATGGGTGTGGTTGCACATGCGTGTAATACCAGTATTTGAGAGGCTACGACAGGATAATAACTGATTCAAGGCCTGTCTCAGCAACTTAGTTCAGTTACAAATTAAAAATAAAAAGGGCTGGGGGTGTAGCTCAGAGGTACAATGCTTCTGAGTTCAATCCCCAGTACAAAAAAAAAGAGAGAGAGAGAGAGAGAAAGGGTTCTCGCTAAGTTGCTGAAGCTGGCTTCAAACTTGTGATCCTCCTGCCTCAGACTCAGCTGAGATTTCAGGCATTTGCCACTGTGCCAGGCAACATTTTTCTTTAGATCTAGAGCTCCAGCTGTAACAAGAAAGATTTCCTTCAGAAACCAGCTCATTAACGTTACTGGGAGTTCAATTTTGTTGTATTTATTTGATTCAATTCAACTTAATTTGACAATATTTTGCATTTAACCTCTCTCAGACTAAAAATTCCTAAAAAATACACACAGTGTGATTCTTTTACTGTCCACGCCTGCAGTGGGTTTTCTGGATTATAATAAAAGATGTAAACTGCACTGTTGGGCTTGGAAGTAGGCTAGATGAAGTAGGGCTTGGTCAGTAGCATTTACTTTTAAGGATTTTGAAGAATAGCGTCTAATCTCACCATCACATGAGGCTCCATTCTGACTCAGGCTTTTCTCTCTGCAACAGGACTGAAGCCAGAACTGCACCCTGGTCCTCTCTGCCCTCCAGATTTCTCTAGAAAGAAATCCCTGGGGCAACACATGCTGTGTGATCCCCACCCCGGGATCGTCACCTGCTTATGTGCAGAAAGTCCTGTGGAGCCTGGGGACGCACAGCTGGGGGACCAGAAGCGGGAGCAGGATCAAGCCTCGGATGGAGGATCCTGGAGCGACAGAACAAAAGGGCAACAGACGGAAGGCACCAAGCCTAGGTTTGATAGGACACAGAAAAGGACTGTGGGAGCACTTCCCAAACCACCCCAAAGGCCGCCAGTCAGCTCCCGGCATAGCATCAGAGCTACGGGGATGGAAGTGAGCCCAGCTCAGGCAGGGAGCCCTGAGAACACCAACAAGTTGCTGAAGAGGACAGAAGTCTTTGGGCTTGGACCAGTCAACTGTGGTAAGTGCGGACTGGGCTTCAGCAAGATGACCAACCTGCTCAGTCACCAGAGGATCCACTCAGGGGAGAAGCCATATGTGTGTGGTGTGTGTGAGAAGGGCTTCAGTCTGAAGACCAGCCTGGCCAGGCACCAGAAGGTGCACTCAGGGGAGAAGTCCATCCTGTGCAGCATGTGCGGGCGAGGCTTCAGCCAGAAGTCGGCCTTCATTAGACACCAGAGGACACACTTGGAGGAGAAGACCATCGTGGGCAGAGAGTGCGGCCTGGGCTTCAGTCACAGGTCAAACTTCATCTCCCTGCAGCAGACACACTCAGGGGAGAAGCCGTATGTGTGCCACGAATGTGGGCGTGGCTTCAACCGGAAGTTCACCCTCACCGTCCACCAGAGGATGCACTCAGGGGAGAAGCCGTACGTGTGCCCTGTGTGCAGCAAAGGCTTCAGCCAGAAGTCCAAACTCACCCTGCACCAGAGGATGCACTCAGGCGAGAGGCCGTATGTGTGCCATGAGTGCGGCAAAGGCTTTGGCCAGAAGTCTGATGTTGTTAGACACCAGAGGACGCACTCGGGCGAGAAGCCGTACTTGTGCCGTGAGTGTGGGCGAGGCTTCAGCCAAAAGTCCACCCTCACCATCCACCAGAGGACGCACTCAGATGAGAAGCTTCTCTCCCACCTTCCGAATCTCATGCAATTCCTTATGGAGCAAGCCCTGAAAGGAACCACAATGGAAAAGAATTCTGGGCAAGGTGCTACCTAGCTACCCACACTGACACCAAGCTAGGTGATCACACTCCCCTTTTGTTCTGGGCATGGTCGCCCACGCAGGTGGCTTCCCGTCTACACGTGCTGAAGGTCTGACCTGGGAAGAAGCAAGAGCCAGCCCCAGCCGGGCCCCATGGGAGCCGGTGCTCCAGTGACACTGAACCACCTGCCCTCCGTGACAGCAGCCCCATCTGAGGAAATAAAGGGCAGGATAATGGTAACCACCACCGCAAGCTCATTTACTTATTGTTGATTAGTTATTCTACATTCATAACAGCACCATTTACATACATGAACAGAACAATTCAGGGACTTCACAAGTCAGAGTCACACATTCCTCCAAGTGGCTTATTCAAAGCTGATTTGTCAGTCAAATGAGGAACCTTGATGATAGGAGTATTGAAGAGTTTAACATAAGAATTTAAATAAGCTCAATCTTTTTATAACAACTTGAAGCCACTTATAAGAGGCAGAACAGTGTGCAGTTGCTACTGTTTGTGCCAAAAGGGGAGAGGGTATTTATCTGCTGCGTATATATCTTACATATACTCTGTGCATGCAGGTACACATATCATATATGTGCTCATCTAATCCTATACTACTGGAAAGACACTGCTGACAGTTGTGTCATTGGTCACTCGAGTTGGAAAGCAGTAGCAGAGCGACAGGAGTGGGAGGGAGACTTCACTACATGCATAGTACTTTGTACTTTTTAGCTTTGAACCGTGCACCATTATGCACTGGAAAAGAAATTAAGCCAGGAACAGTGGTGCACAACTATAATCCCAGTACCTGGGAGGCTGAGGCAGGAGGATTACAAGTTCAAGGCTAGTCTGGGAATCTCAGAAAAATACTGTCTCAAAATAAAAAGGGCTGGGGATAGAGGTCAGTGGTAGAGAACTTGCTTAGCGTGCACAGGGCCCTGAGTTCCACACACATATACACAAAAACCTTTTGAGTTCCTCTTGGTGTCAATTCCCCACCTCAAATGCACATCTCAGAAACAAAGAACAGCCAGAACTTGGTGGTTTCTTTGCAGGAAGTCCCACAGCCTCAGGTTAGGCCTCAGGTCTAACAGTCCTCCAGGCTGAGGATCCTGGGCTGGGGGAGTTGGTCCTTGAGCCCTTGGCTAAACTTAGTGTCAATGATGGAGGTGATGAGGTCAACTCCAATTTCCAGAACCAGGTCGTATGCTGTCTGGCCTCTTGTATTCTTCTTCATGTTTGCATTGCAGCTATGCAGGAAACAAAGAAACAGAGGGGCTCATGAAGGACTTGGGCATATGACCCTGTGGCCTGACCCTTCCCTGACACAGAGGCCAGTCTGAGCATTGTCTAGTACCATCCTCTTAAACCCAGTGGGCTGCTATGACTTTCGCTCTTCAGGGTGGCTCCAGCCTGACACCTTTTATGAATCTGTGATTTCAAAATGCTCAGTTGCCAAACCTGTCATTGGCTCCCATTGCATCAAATTCCTGCAACCAGGGGACACCCATCAAGCTTTGAGAAATCCTGAGGACCCAGGAGACATGGAACGGTGAGCCGCACTCAGGCAGCAGTTCAGACTGGAGCCCGTCTAAAATCATTCCAGGTCAGTAGCCCTTGGGAATGTCCAGCAGAGGCCAGGGAACAGATGCCAGTAGTCACAACACTCCCTTCCTGCCATCCGAGCAGAGTTGCTTCAGGAAGAGCTGTATTTCTGAGTCTATTTGTGTGTGTGTGTGTGGGGGGGGGTTCTTGGGTAAATCCTCAGCAGAATCAGAAAAGGAGAGGGTGATACGACCAAAAGGGCATTGATTTTGCTCACTGACCTATTGAACCTGGAAAACCTTTCAAGTCTCTTCTCTCTGCCCCTTCCCAGGGAGAAATACTGTGAAGGGGGATAATCTTTGAAAATAAATATAAAGCAAAAAGTCTAGAAACTCATTCTTTTTTTTTTTTTTGCGGTACTGGGGATTGAACTTAGGGGCATTCTACCTCCGAGCTATACCCCCAGCCCTATTTTTTTTATTCTTTATTTTGAAACCGAGTCTCACTAAGTTGCGGAGTGCCTCACTAGGTAGCTGAGGCTGGCCGCGAACCTGTATCCTCCGGTCTTAGCCTCCCGAATGCTGGGATTACAAGCGTGCGCCACCACGCCCGGCTAGAAACTCATTCTTTAATGTGAAAGAACTACAAGAATCTGGTCTATAGTTGGTTTAACAAATGCTAATAAATATTTGTCTAGTAAATTTCCTTAAAGAGTTCATGAAATTAATATATTGGTCACAATGTCCACTTTGGCTTAGACCTCAGGTATTGTCTACAGAGGGTGAGACTTCTACTTTTATGTGCGAGAGCTGAGGTGGAGGAAATGACTGTGGTTCTATTGAGTTTGGGTTGCATGATATGAAAATATACACATCAATCTCAAAAACCACTGGGGAGGCCTGAGAGGTCAGGGAGTGTACTTTGGGCAGTGCCAGGTCATCTCTCCACCTTTCCCGGCCAGGTTTGAGCTAGTGAGGGAGATCAGATGGCTGCGGTAGAGGACAGGGTGGTGCTGAGTCCCGGGAGGCTCCTGATGAGGTGGCAGGAGTGACAGAAAGTGGGAGGGGTGACTGGAGATGGTAGTGAGGAAGGTCTGTGCTCTGCCTGCCCCACCTTCTTCCCTTTCCACCCCAGCCCATCCCCCGCACCCGCAGAGGCTCCTGTAGCCATGTTTCTCCAAGTACAGAAAAAGTACAGTGGTGGTTTCTGTTTTTGTTTTGTGGTACTGCGTATTGAACCCAGTGGTTTTCCTACCTTTAAGCTACACTGCCAGCCCTTTTTTATCCTTTATTTTGAAACAGGGTCTCTAAGTTGTTGAGGATCTTGGTAAGTTCCTGAAGCTGGCCTCAAAACAGTGATTCTCCTGTCTCAGCCTCCCAAGTAGTAGGATTACAGGAGTGTGCCACTACGTCTGGCTAAGCGGCCTCTTCTCTGAAGAAGATGAAATGAGCCCTTCCACTTCCTGGCACCTATAGGCCAGAGGCCAGGGAGGTCCATCTACCCCCCCAAAGCCCTTATGCACACAGCGTTCCCATGCATCTGGCCCTCCCCCATCCTCAAATATGACTGGACACAAAGGTTTACGCACAACTGAGAAAAATCTGCAGTACCAAAGAGAAGAACTAAGATACACAAATAAGAGAAGTGAAACAAGGTAAAAACCTAACAGGTTTCAGAATGATTGGAGAAAGTGCTGCACAAACATAAGAGGCTGTGAAACAGAAAGGATCCGAATGAAAGGTTGCCCTTGGGAATGATAAGTGTTCCAGCTATACACTCCTGGCTGTCTTTCCAAAATGACTGAAATCAGAATTGCAGTAATATACGCATGTCCTTGTTTATAGCAGCACAATTCACAAGAGCCAAATTATGGAACCAACCTAGGTGTCCATCAACATATGAATGGATTACAAAATTGTGGGATATCCACACAATGAAACTTTCTTGGCAATAATAAGAACAAAACAATGTCATTTGCAGGAAAATGGATGGACTGGGAGAACATTATATTAAGTGAGATTAGTCAGCCAGAAAAACTGAAGGGGCAAATGTTTTCTGTAATGTGTGGAAGCTGGGGAGTAGTTGGAATACCAAGGGGCTTCAGATAATGGAGGAGAAACACCTGTGGAGCCAGGAAGGTGGTCTAGGGGAAGGGGAGGGGGAGAGGGAGGATAAATGGAGGATAAATGGAAATCACCTCCAGGGATACTATGTACAAATGTGAAAATACCAATGTCAATCTCTATACCCTATTTGGAGAAGAGGGGGGAGTGGGGAGGGAGGTAAGAAAACCCATCAAATGCTGTGTGCAATCATGTCGCTCACTATGATTTACATTATGAATGAGATTATAATGCACCAAAAAGTATGTGAAATAAATAAAAATTAAAATGCTGCCTAATAAAAAATGAGAAATAATAGATGTGCTGTTCACAGTAGCACATGCTTTAATTCCAGTACTTGAGAGGATCGCAGATTCATTGCCAACTTCAAAAACTTAGTGAGACCCTCAGCAACTTAGTAAGACTTTGTTTAAAAAAAAAAAAGCTGGGCGTGGTGGCACATGCTTGTAATCCCAGTACTTGGGAGACTGAGACAAGAGGATCACAGGTTTGCGGCCAGCCTCAGCTACTTAATGAGGCTCTCCACAACTTAGTGAGACCCTGTTTCAAAATAAAGAATAAACAATAGGACTGGGGGTGTAGTTTGGAGATAGAATGCCCCTGGGCTCAATCCCCAGTATCTAAAATTAAATAAATAAATAAATAAATAGGGGTAGGGGTGTAGCTCAGATTTAGAATATCCCGGGGCAAAGCCGGGCATGGTGGTGCACGCTTGTAATCCCAGCATTCGGGAGGCTGAGACCAGAGAATCCGGGTTCGAGGCCAGCCTCAGCTACCTAGTGAGGCACCCTATAACTTAGTGAGACTCGGTTTCAAAAATAAAGAATAAAAAAATAGGAGTGGGGGTATAGCTCGGAGGTAGAACGCCTCTGAGTTCGATCCCTAGTACCACACACACACAAAAAGAATATCCCGGGGCTCAATCCCCAGTGCCACAAAGAAAAGAATAAAAGATATGTTAAGTGTTACTGCTGACATAAAAATCCATAGAAGGGAAGAACAATAAAGTTAGGAAAATCTATTAACACAGAGAGAAGCAAGATAAAAGGAAAAGAAAGACATAAGAAATCAATTCAAGGGCTCTGCACTAGTTCCACAGAAAATAGGAAAAATGTAGGGGAGAAAATATCAAAGAGACACTAGAAGTTTGTCCTGAGTCAAAGAAAGACAACTTTTTAGACTGACCGGGCCAGCTGAGTAGATGAAAAACAGGTAAAGATACTTGTGTGAGACGCAGAACACCAAGGATAAATGCTTCCAGGAAGAATGAACTAACAAGTGGATCACAAGTGATCAAGAATTTGTTCCAGAAGTTTCCTAGCCTGTTCTGGATGCTAGAAATCAAAACAGCAAGGATTTCCAAGATTTGCAGGTAAATTACTTTGAACACAGAAGTTAATACCAGTCAAATTATGAATCAAAAGGGAAGTCAAGGGCTGGGGGTGTAGCTCAGTGGTAGAGTGCTCTCATAGCATGTTCGAGACCCTGGATTTAACCCCAATAGTGCAAAACCAGAACAAGACAGAGTGAAGGCAAAAGAGGGTCATTTTTATACATACAAGACCTCAGGAAGTTTACTTGTATGCCCTTCATTTTTTCTTTTACTTTTTTTGTTTCTTCTTGTGGTGCTGGGGATGGAGCCCAGGGCCTTGTGCATGCGAGGTAAGCCTTCTACCATGGGACTATATCCCCAGCCCTCCATACCTGTTCTGAAGAAGTTACTCAACGATAACTTCGTGCCTGACAAAGGTTAAACCCAAGAAAGAGGTGGATCCCAATGAAAGGAAATTCCATGGTAGCAACTATGCAATAGGCATGGAAATCTGCCAGGCCATATATGTGTACAAGGTATACTTGATAAGAAATGACTATTGTTTTTCATTGTCACCAGAACTGAGGGTATAGCTTAAAGATAGAATGTTCTTGCCCTCAATCCCCAGTATCACAATAAATAAAAAATAAATGAATACAACTTATTTATTTGGTACTGGAGGTTGAATACAGGGGCATTCTACCTCTGAGGTACATCTCCAGCCCTTTTCCTTATTTTTATTTTTAAACAGGATATCACTAAGTTACTGAGGGACTCACAAAGTTGCCAAGGCTGTTCTTGAACCTGCAATCCTCTTTTTCCAAATTCTTCATGTCTTTACCAACACTTGTTAGTTTTCACAAAATGATTTTTACAGCTATCCCAGTAGGTGTGAAGTTACAATCTCATTGTGGTTTTGAGTTTGCATTTCTCTAATGATATTGAGAAACTTTTTAATGTGCTTATTGCCCAATTATATATCCCCTTGAATAGATGTTTTTCAAGTCCATAGCCCATTTATTATTGTTATTATTATTTTATATTACTATTACTATTATTGTGGTACTGGGGATTGAACCCTGAGGCATTTTATTTCCTAGCTACACCTCTAGCATATTTTTATTTTTAGTTTGAAACAAGGTCTTGTTAGGTTGATGAGAGTCTCACTACTTGCTGAGGCTGTCTTTGAACCTGTGATCCTCCTGTTTCAGCCTCCTAAGTACTGAGATTACAGGTGTGTATCACCACACCTGTTTGTACATTTTTTAATTGGGTTGTTTAAATGGTTTGTGTGTCCTTTCGTTGTTGAGTCATAGTAGTACTTTATATATTCTCGATATTAACCCGTTAGACACATAAATGCCAGCCAGTGTGGTGCCAGATGCCTGTAATCCAGTACTTGGGAGACTGAGACAGGATGGTCACAGGTTCAAGGCCAGCCTCAGCAAGTTAACCAGACCCTTTTTGAAATAAAAAAAATTAAGAGCTGAGGGTATATATCATGTAGAATGCCCCTGGGTTCAATCCAAAAAAAGAAAGAAAGAAATCAACTGCTGTTAGAAATATGCTTATTTTTACATTTTCTATTTTATTACATTGGTCCATATATTTATCTTTATGCTAGTAACACAGTGTTTGAATTGCAATTAATTTATACAAAGTTTTGAAATAAAAGAATTTTGAGTCCGCAAACTTTGTTCTTCTTTTTCAAGATTATTTGGAGTATTTGGGACTCTTTGCAATTCCTTATGAATATGAATACTGGCTTTCCATTTCTGCAACTTAGCGAGGTTCTCAGCAACCTAGAGAGACGTGGTTTCAAAATAAAAAGGTCTAGGGTATATCTTGGATGTACAATGCACCCAGGACCCAGCTCTCCCCAAATGTATTCCAGCTAGATGAGACTCCTCCTGCCTGGCTCTCCTGGAATATGGGCTCGTGCGTCCAACTCCACCGCCCTGCCAGAGGCCCTGTCAACAGCGACTGTGCACTAAGAAAGTTCGCAGTTCACTTTCCGCCAGCACTAGGGCACACTGGGAAGTGTAGTCTGTGAGGCAGAAGCGGGTCCGGGTAGGGCGGGGGCTTCACCGGGGAGGCTCTCCGTGACCGATGGGCACGACTTTAAGTAGAAGAGGGGAACCATTCACCCGCTGGCTGGAGAGCATCCCCCAGGGACTGACTCGCAGGAGGCCAAAGTGAGCCGCCGAGCATCCTGGGAGCTGAGAGCCGCCGAGCATCCTGGGAGCTGAGAGCCGCCAAGCATCCTGGGAGGTGAGGGCCCCCCCCCGCCGCGCAGAGGATTCTGGGAGTTGTAGTCCAGGCGCCCTGCTGGCGTGCATCCCCGGCTAGCGGCTCGAGCGACCCTTTGTTCTTTGGTGGCGCTGGTCAGTGAGTCCCCCGTGAGAACTTTGCCCAGCCCTGCCCTTTTCTGGGTGTGAAAGAAAGCCCCGAAGGGCTGGTCTGGGGGGCGAGCCGGGCGGGCGGCGGTGGAGGGAGCGGAGTGGCCGCCCTGCGCGCCTGGGGACCGAGACGTGCTCTCCGGGAGGTCTCGGTGGGTGTGGTCGTGCATTCCTGGGAGTAAAGTGAACCTGAGCTGAGAGCCCGGCGGCTGGTGAGTGCTGGGCTCGGGCGCTCTGGGCCAGGTTCTTGCGGGTGGAGAGGCTTTTGTCCTTGTGTGAAGTCCTGGTATTGAGAGAGGGGGTCGCTCTTGCCATAAGTCTCCAGGCTTGAGGGGTTTGAATAAGTAGGCTTTTGGGGGTCTGACGTCTCCCAGGCGATGAGTGGTGACTGTCCCGAGGGCCAGGTGTCCCGGGGTTTTGGTCCGTGGGGAGACGGTGGTGTTCAGGCCCAACCATCCTGCCATTCTGAGGCGGGCAAAGGACAGGATGGCTTCACTAGACAAACATGGGTGTGACTGCGCGCGGTTTGGCTTCTGTGGCACGATCTTGGGGTACCGGTTTGTCTGATCATTCCTGCCTTTGGGCCTTGGAGGAGGAGGTCAGGCTGGGGCAAGTTTTGCAAAGGCCCAGGGGAGGCGCATTGACCACAAGAACCACATGATTGTAAATTCCATTTTAATGTTTTTAACTGAGAAATGGCAAATAATGCCCAGAAGTAGGTAGAACTCCCCAGATTTGTCACCCAGAGTCAACACTTAACAACTTCATAACCAATCTTGATTCATCTCAAAGAATCTGTACAACCTTTAAGAGCGCGGTCCCCACAGTCAGATTTCTATCGGTTGTCACTTTACAGGTTTGTCACCTTGGGCAAGAGATTGATCTTACTGTGCCTCAATGTTCTCATCAGTAAATTTAACATTATCTACTTAATTAGGATGTTGTAAGGACAGAATGAGGTGAGACTCACATAGTGCCTGAAATAGTCTCTTTTGTATCGTGAGTGCTCAGTATTTGCTTTCATTATTAATAGCAGAGGAACGCCTGAGGCCCAGTGTTAACACGTCAGAGAAGACTTCCTCCTTCCTTTTCTTTACTTTTTGTGGTTCTGGAGATTGAACCCAGGGATGCTCTACCACTTAATTACACCCCAGATCTTAATTTTTTATCCTTTTAAAAATGTGAGATAGAGCCGGGCGTGGTGGCGCACGCTTGTAATCCCAGCATTCGGGAGGCTGAGACCGGAGGATCCGGGTTCGCGGCCAGCCTCAGCTACCTAGTGAGGCACTCTTCAACTTAGTGAGACTCGGTTTCAAAATAAAGAATAAAAAATGGGGCTGGGGGTATAGCTCGGAGGTAGAATGCCCCTGAGTTCAATCCCCAGTACCGCAAAAAAAAAAAAAAAAAAAAATGTGAGATAGGATCTCACTAAGCTTCCCAGGCTGACCTCAAGTTTGCAATCCTTCTGCCTAAACTTCCTGAGTTGCTGGGGTTACAAGTGTGCACCACTGCATCCACTGGCAGGCTGTCTTCTTAGACTCCATCCCCGCTCTGTTCCTAGGAAGCTGCTCACAATTTTTTCCTTTTCTTCTGTTAGATCCCTTCCTGAAGCCTTTAAGGAGGAGGAGGTGCTACTCTGCTGGCCCTTGAGGATTCCCAGTGACTTTTCTGAACACTTTTGTTCTTGCTCATCTCCTGTGATCCTTGGCTGCCCACAGAGGACTGCCTGCTGGGGAAAGGGAGGACTCCTGAATACCCATGAATACCCCGCTCCAGGTGAGTGCCACTTGCCTTTCGCATCTTGAACCATGAGTAGGTTTTCTTTGTTCAGTGTTGACGTTTCATGTCCTGCAGTGTTCTCTCCAAGGATCAGAGCTGCAGCTGGTTCCTCTGGGACAGCAGGCCTGTTCTCACTGTGACAGTTTCTACAGGGAGCACTCCACCTGGTGTTCTCGTTTATTATACCTCCATCCAAACTCCTGCACTTCTCATTGAGCAGTTTTCAGAATTCTCATTCCTAGGGCTTGTCTGGTGATTTTAAATTGTCAGCATTCAGTTCTGTGTCTTCTGTTGCCCTCATCGTTTTTTGTGCTAGAGTAGTTTGTAGCAAATCCTAGATTTATCATTTCTTTCTTTCTCTCTCTTTATTATTATTATTATTTGTTGGTGGTACTGGGGATTGAACCCAGGAGTACTCTATCTCCAAGCAATACCCCCAACCCTATTTTATTTTTTTATTATTTTTTTACTATTACAAAAGTTTATTTAACAAAAAGTTTCATATGAAAATGTACACAACCCAATTTTTATGTCATAGTAAAACCGGCCCTTTGGAGAGAGGATGTGGATTTCTGTTCAACAACCATTATTATACTCGTTCCAAGGCTTCTAACATGATGATACTATTTCCTCGTATTACCACCATTCCAATATTGTTCTGTTGCCCACTAGTTGCCATCTCCACACATTCATCTATCACAAGATTCATAAAGGGATCAAAGCCCCGCAATATTCCTTGGACATGTCGCCACCGTTTAATTTCAATGACAATTTCTTGTCCATAAATTTTTTCAGCTCAGGAGGATGAGCTTTGCTCATGTTGTCTAGCTGGCAAGCTCAGCGATGCTTTAGAACGGAATTTGCGGCCTTGCTCAGCCCTATTTTATTTTTAATTTATTTTGAAACAGTTCTTTCAAAGGGAGCAGGGACCTGGCAACTCTTGGTAGAGCACATGGCAACTTGGTCAGCTGCTCAGCCTCAAAACCTTGTTGTCATCCTCAATTCTTTTCTTGCTCTTATGCCCTATCTACAATAAGCAAATCCAAGCTCTAATAATCTCCAAGCCCTGCTGCTTCCACAAGGGTCCAGGCCACCACTGCATCTGGATCATTGCCTTTGAGTGCGCGTGCTCTCTCTCTCTCTCTCTCTCTTTCTTTTTTTTTTTTTTTTTTTTTTTGCGGTACTGGGGATTGAACTCAGGGGCATTCTACCTCCGAGCTATACCCCCAGCCCTATTTTTATTCTTTATTTTGAAACTGAGTCTCACTAAGTTGCAGAGAACCTCACTAGGTAGCTGAGGCTGGCCGTGAACCCGGATCCTCCAGTCTCAGCCTCCCGAATGCTGGGATTACAAGCGTGCGCCACCACGCCCGGCCTCTCTCTCTCTCTTTCTGTACTGGAGATTGAAACCAGGAGCATTCTGCCTCTAAGCTACACCACCTGCCATTTTTATTTTGAAATGGGGCTCACTAGGTTGTTGACAGTCTTGCTAAGTTGCTCAGGCTGCCTTCAAACCTACAATCCTCCTGTCTCATTCTATCATGTACTGAGATTACAGGCCTGGGCCACCATGCCCGGCTTGAGTGGTCTTTTAATTTCTTCCCTTTTTCACAATGCATTTGGTCAAAACCCTGTAGTGGCTTCTCATCTTACCCAAAGCCAAAACCAGTGTCCTTCGAGGCCAGGTCTAATCTTCCCAGTCATGCCCTTGGACTTTGTCCCCACCACTCCATCTCAGTCAAACCACATCAACCAGTGACCTGTCTGCTCTAAGCCACACCAGCCTGACTTTTGCATCGGGGCCTTTGGCTGTTCTCTGATCGAGATGCTTACTCCCTCACACACTTCAGAGTTTTACTAAGTCATCTCAGAGAGGCCTTTCCTAGTCACCCTGCTTAATATTCCAAACCCCAGCCCACGTCTGTTACCACTTGCTTTCCTCTGTGCTTCATTTCTCTTCATGTGTCTCGTCACTTTCTGATTTGCTGTGTGTTACATGCATTATCCTCAAATGCTCCTCTTCCTCCTCCAGGCCAGTGACAGCAGGGGTTTTTGTCTTCATTCACTTCTGTATCTCCAGTATTTGCAACAGCGCCACACCATTAGTAAATATAATACATAAGTAAATGATATAATTATTGTATATAATACAATATAAATGATGTATAAATAAAAATACAATCACTGTAATACACTATAATATAACCTATAGTTTAATAAATATCTACTTTACCAAGTAATAACCCAGCCTTGTGCATATAGAACTCCTTCTGTGAGCCGTGTCTGAGGCCGAGTGGGATGCTGGCGATGGTCTGCAGAGGCTGTGAGGAGGCTTTTGCCACTGTCCTGGCGCCGCAGCTGGTGGGAGGTGGGGAATTGAGAGAGTTAGCGGAAGCACAGGCAGTCGGCCTTGGGGATCGGTTTGATGTAGCAGGTATGGAAGAAGTGGTCACGGTGACCGAGTAAGCATGTGGATGGATGTTGGAGGGCACTTTTGTCACTGAGAAAGCTGAAGAGAGGGAGGGCACAACATGTCTTAAAGGGTTCTGACACGTACAACAAACCACTCTTAAACTTGAGAGTTGATCTCTCACGATTCCCTCGGGTTCCCTGCACTAGCTGGGCAGTCCCTCCACTCCGCGTTGCAGATCTCAGTGAGGCTGTAGCCATTTGGGGACTCATTTGGGTTTTTCACACATCTGGTGCTTTAGTGGGTTGGCCGAAGGCTGGGGTCAGCTGGGACCTGGGCCTCTCTCATGTGGCACCTGGGCGTCTGCCTCTCTGTGTGCTCTCTCCAGTAGAGTAGTTGAACTTCTTATGTGATGTGTTAGCGCTCCCAAGAGTGAAAGCTGTCTCACCTTCTTAAAGACTTAAATTTGTAAAGCCAGCCACAGTGGTGCGCACCTGCAGTCCCATCTTCTCAGAAGGTTGCAGCCAAAAGGATTGCAAGTTGCAAGGCCAACCTAAAAAAAAAAATAAGTGTTGGGGCTGTAGCTCAGAGGTAGCGTGCCGCTGGATTCAATCCCCAGTGCCACACATGCCACACATATCCATACAAAACGCCTCATCTCTAAGTGGGAAAAGGTGCCTGTGTCACATTTACTAGCTAGAGCAGAAACGAGGCCAGCCTGAAAGGACTCCCACATGCCTCATCTCAAATGCCTGGCGATTTCGCCTTCCCTGGATTGCTTTTCATTCTTCCAGATCAGGTTTCGGGCCCTGTGTCAGGAATCTTCTTCCCAGTGTGCCCTTCATTTTGAAATAGTGCTAAGGAGATTAAAAAGAGTGCAGGTGGGCAGGGAGGTTAGAACAGGGTTGAGTGTGAAGTCCCTCTGTGAGTGCTCAGTGTGCAGCAGGAAGTTCACATTGCACAGTTAAAGAAACAGGCGTTAGCTAGTGGCAGAGGAGGGCCTCCAGCTCAGACCCCGGGCTTCAGATGCTTGGCCACTTCTGTCACGCGCTCAGCAGGCCAGGGCAGGCCCAGGTCTGTGGGATTTGGGGAGAGACTGAGCTGTGGTTTCATCTTTGCCATTGTGGAAATGTATGAACTTCAGTTGCTTGGATCTTTTAGCACTAATCCAGTAACTATTTGATCTTCTAAATCCTTCTTAAAACTCAGTCTGTTATACTTACTGTAGTTTAATTCTTTTTTTTTTTTTTTTGGTGGTACTAGGGATTAAACCCAGTGGCATTCTACCTCTAAGCCACACCCCCAGTCCTATTTTTTATTCCCTATTTTGAAACAGGGTCTCACTAAGTCGTGGAGGGCCTCACTAAGTAGTTGAGGCTGGCCACAAACCCAGATCCTCCGGTCTCAGCCTCCCAAGTACTGGGATTACAAGCATGCATCACTATGCCCAGCTCTAATTTTTTTTATGTTGTTTGCTCTTCTTCTTAGAGCTAAAGTTGCCAAAATTTAGTGATTTTTTTTTTTACCCCAAACAGACTACCAAGGACTTTTTGAATATTTGTTGTAGGTTCACAAGTGCTGCTGGCTGGATGGAGACAGGGGTTGAAAGGTCTCAGAACGCATGACAGCAGTGGTGCAAAGGCAGGATCTAGAGGTTCCACTGCCTCCCCCAGAGCAGCCTGCTCCCCGGGCCTCCCCTGAGCAAGGCCAGTCCTCAGGTGAGCAGGGCTGTGTTTTGTGTTGCAGGCACACATGGAGTTCAGGGACGTGGCTGTGTATTTCTCCCAGGAGGAGTGGAGCCTGCTGAGGCCTGATCAGAGGAGCCTGTACAGGGAGGTGATGCTGGAGAACTACAGCCACCTGGTCTCTCTAGGTAAGCAAGGTGGTACCTCTTAGTACTTGCATTCCTACCACTGGAACACTGGAATGTTTAGGATATGTTTGATGCAACAATCTTTCTTTTTTTTTTTTTCTGTGTGTGTGTGTGTGTGTGTGTGTATGTGTGTGTGTGTGTGTGTGTGTGTGTGTGTGGTATGGGGACAGAACCCAGGGTTGTTCTATGTCCATATTCATTCATTCTTTCATTCTTTCTTTCTTCCTTTTCTTTCTTATTTTGCGGTACTGGGGATTGAACTCAGGGGCATTCTACCTCTGAGCGACACCCCCAGTCCTATTTTATTCTTTATTTTGAACAGGGTCTCACTAAGTTGCAGAGGGCCTCACTAAGTAACCGAGGCTGGCCGCGAACCCGAATCCTCTAGTCTCAGCCTCCCAAGTACTGGGATTACAAGCATGTGCCACGGCTCTATTTTATTTATTTTGAAACAGGTTCTCACTAAGTTGCAGAGGGCTTCACTATGTTGCTGAGACTGGCTGTGAACATGCAATCCTCCTGTTCCAGCTTTCTATGTACTGGGGTTACAAGCATGTGCCACTATGCCTGGCTAACAATTTTTCTTTTTACTTGGCCTTTGGTTTGCAATCAAAAGCAAAGACATAGACCTTAGAAGATGGAAAGATCTTCCATGCTCTTGGGTAGGCAGAATAAATATCATCAAAATGGCCATCCTCCCAAAAGTGATCTACAGATTCAGTGCAATACCCATTACCAAGGTTACTCCTCACAGACATAGAAAAATCAGTCCTTAAATTCATTTGGAACAACAAAAAGCCCAGAATAGCCAATGTAGTTCTTAGCAACAAGAACCATGCAGGCGGTATCACAATATCTGACTTCAACTCTACTACAAAGCCACAGTAATAAAAATAGCATGGTATTGGCACAAAAACAGACGCATAGACCAATGGAGCAGAAGAGAAGATTCAGAAACAGAACCACGTGCTTACAGTCAATTGATTTTTTACAAAGGAGCCAAAAATATACACTGGAAAAAAGATAGCCTCTTCAACAAATGGTGTTGGCAAAACTGGTTAACCATATGAAGGAAAATGTAATAAACCCCCCTTTCTCATCCTGTACAAGAGTCAACTCAAGATGGATCAAAGACCTGGAAGTCAGGCCAAAGACCTTGCAGCTACTTGAAAAGGACACAGGCCCAACACTTCAACACATAGGCACAAGTAAAAACTTTCTCAACAATACCCCCAAAGCACAAGCAACTCAAAGGAAGATCAATACATGGGATTGCATTAAACTGAAGAGCTTCTGTGCAGCAAAGGAAACTATCAAGAACCTCAACAGAGAGCCCACAGAGTGGGAGAAATTTTTTGCCAGCTACTCTTCTGATAGAGGACTAATATTTAAGATATACAGAGAACTCGAGAAACTCACAACTAAGAAAACAAATAACCGCCGGGTGTGGTGGCGCACGCTTGTAATCCCAGCATTTGGGAGGCTGAGACCAGAGGATCCGGGTTCGCGGCCAGCTTCAGCTACCTAGTGAGGCACTCCACAACTTAGTGAGACCTGGTTTCATAAATAAAGAATAAAAAATAGGGCTGGGGGTATAGCTCGAAGGTAGAATGCCCCTGAGTTCAATCCCCAGTACCGCAAAAAAAAAAAAAAAAAAAAAAAAAAAAAAAAAAAAAAAAAAAAAAAAAAAGAAAACAAATAACCCAATCAAAAAATGGGCAAAGGATCTAAATAGACACTTCACAAAAGAAGAAATACAAATGGCCAATAAATGTATGAGGCAATGTTCAACATCATTAACAATCAGAGAGAAGCAACTCAAAACTACCTTGAGATTTCACCAAACCCCAATCAGAATGGCAATCATCAAAAACACAAACAACAACCAATGCTGGCAAGGGTGTGGAGAAGTGGGAACCCTAAGACATTGTTGGTGGGTTTGCAAATTAGTGCAACCACTTTGGAAAACAATATGGAGGATCCTCAGACGGATGGGAATGAATCTACCATATGATCCAGCAATACCACTTCTGGGTATCTACCCAAAAGAATGGAAACCAAACTATCAGACTGATGTATGTGTATCTATGTTTATAGCTGCACAATTTACAATTGCCAAACTATGGAACCAGCCAAGATGTCCATCGACAGATGAATGGATTACAAAACTATGGGATATGTACACAATGGAATTTTACTCAGCCATAAAGAAGAACACAATCATGTTATTTCCAGGGAAATGGATGGAACTGGAAAACATTATATTAAGTGAGGTTAGTCAGTCACAAAAAGTAAAAAATCATATGCTCTCCCTAATATGTGGAAGCTAGGGAGAAAATGGAACATAAAAGGGACTCCAGATGAAGAAGGAGAAACCTTAGGTGAGCAAAGACTTAATGGAAGGTGATGGGGGGAGGGGGGACACCCTAATGCACATGATGTACTTTCATGAACATATCAAAGTCAATCACTAAACTGAACTTGAGAAGGAGGGAGGGGGAGAGGGTGGGGAGGGAAGTGGGGAAGGGTTAAATGAGAAATGTGTGCATGTATGCCTTTATCAATTTGTACCTAACAAAGATGTATGATGACAATGCACCAATTAAAAAAATAATAAAATTTTTAAAAAAAGCAAAGACATTTTGTGTTGTTTCCACAGCAAGTTGAGTGTGTGTGTGTGTGTGTGTGTGTGTGTGTGTGTGTGTGTGTGTTCTGGGTGATACTCTGCATTTCTAGGCCTTTTCCTCTAAGCTGAGCTCTCTTTTTAAGTTAGTTTATTTTACATGGTGGGTGATGGAGTTGTTCATCCACCTAGCTTGGGACAGAGTCAGCATGCTCTGAGTTGATCTGCCCCACTATTTTTATGTCTTTATACCACCCTATGAAGTTCCTCACCTGATTTGGCTCTGAATTCTTCAATGGACTCTTGACCCCACAATGTATAATCATCTTATTTTCTTTTCCTGTGGGCAGGAATTCCATTTTCTAAACCAAAACTTATCATCCAGCTGGAACAAGGGAAAGAGACATGGAGAGAAGAGAGAAAATGTCCAGCAGCCTCCTGTGCAGGTGAGTGGGAGAAAACTGGGCAAATGAGATGCAAGAATACAGGGATGTCAGCGCTGAGAGGCTGGGAGAGAGGCGGTGTTGATCAGTGCTAGGAGGGGAGTTGTTCTCGTGACCTCTTGCTGCTGTTCACACTGCCTGGCGCGGCCTCCCTTCCAGACCTCCATCTTCACCCACATGGGGGACTTCCCTGGTGTCTCTTGTCACCTTCCTCCTCCAGCAAGCCTTGGTCTTCCCAAGCTGACTCCACTCTCTTACATGTTTATGGGTTTCTTTCTTTCTCTTGTTACTCTGTTTTTTTTTTTTTAAATCAAGAAGAATATAGCAAAAACTGTGCAAGATAAAGAAAACAAAGCCCAGTAGGAAAAAGTAAAGTTATAAAGCTAATTGAGAAATTGAAATGGAATGCTAAAAACAAGTGTAAGCTAAGAGTGATTTTTACTTTTGTGTGTGTGTGTGGTACTAGGACTGAACCCAGGGGCAATCTACCTCTGAGCTACACCCCCAGTCCTATTTTTTGTACTTTATTTTGAAACAGGGTCTCACTAAGTTGCAGAAGGCCTCACTAAGTAGCTGAGGCTGGCCCAAAACCCGGGCCCTCTGGTCTCAGCCTCCCAAGTACTGGGATTACAACTGTGCACCACCACATCTGGCTCTGATTTTTACATTTTTAAATGGTTATGTAAAATATATATATTATTTCCTCCGTTTTGACTTTCAGCCCTTAAAACTTAAAACTAGTTACTTTCACTAAGAAAATGTTGGCTGACTCCTATTCTAAGCAAGTATTATATTCAACCTTAACTTTCTGTATTCTACTTGATTGAATACTACTTTATATAAAACTTAGGAATACCACAATTCTTAGATCAAATTTACTATTCTGTAGTTGTTCTTTGTATTTATTTATTTATTTTGTGGTACTGGAGATTTAACCTAGCGGCATTCTGCCTCTGAGATACACTCTTAGCTCTATTTCTTTTCTGGTGTTTTTTTTTTTTTTTTTTTTTCAGTACTGGGGATGGGACCCAGGGGCATTCTACCTCCGACCTACACCCCAGTCCTATTTTTTATTCTTTATTTTGAAACAGGGTCTCACTAAGTTGCAGAGAGCCTCATTTTGTTGTCCTAGGGAGGAGGGGCAAGCAATTACATGTGGTTAGATAGCTTTCAGCAAAAAACACAAAAAACAAGCAAACAAGTCGGGTGTGGTGGCACACGCTTATAATCCCAGCATTTGGGAAGCTAAGACCAGAGGATCCGGGTTTGCAGCCAGCCTCAGCTACCTAGTGAGGCACTCCACAACTTAGACCCTGTTTCAAAATAAAGAATAAAAAATAGGGCTGGGGGTGTAGCTCAGAGGTAGAATGCCCCTGAGTTCAATTCCCAGTACCGCAAAAAAAAAAAAAAAGGCAAAGAAATTTACAGGCATAGTTTCTACGTGTGTGGTGGAGAGTTAAAGGCAATTGTAGTGAGGATCATGTAGGCCATTGCATGTTGGCCCTGTTTATACACCCAAAATTGCCTGTGATGCTTTTAATGCCCCATATCTGCCATGGGTTTTCTGAATTATAATAGAAGATGTAAGCTGTATGGATGGGCTGGGAAGTCAGCCTTATAAAGTAAGTCTTGGTCAGTAGCATTTACTTTTAAGGATTTTGATGAATGTGGTCACGTCTTCCCATCATATGAGGCTCCATTTTGACTCAGACTTTTCTCTCTGCAGAAGGACTAAAGCCAGAACTGCACTCCAGTCTTTTCTGCCATCCACATTTCTCCAGCCAGAAATCCCCTGGGCAACAGCTCCTATGCTTCTGTTCAGAAAGTCCTGTGAAGCCGGAGCACCCAGGCCCAGGGGACCAGAACCAGCAGCAGCAGCAGCAGCAAGGCTCAGCTGGAAGCTCCTGGAGCTACACAGCAGAAGGTCAAGAGAGGGAAGGCACCAAGCCTTGGTTTGGTAGGACAAAGAAAAGGACTTTGAGAGCCTTTCCCAAGCCACCCCAAAGGCCACCAGCCAGCTCCTGTCATGGCATCAGAGCAGTGGGGATGGAGGTGAGCCCAGCTCAGGTGGGGAGCCCCAAGGACACCGACAAGTTGCTGAAGAGGACAAAAGTCTCTGGGTTTGGAGCAGTCAACTGTGGTGAGTGTGGACTGGGCTTCAGTAAGGTGACTGACCTGCTTAGTCACCAGAGGATACACTCGGGTGAGAAGCCATACGTGTGCAGTGTGTGTAAGAAGGGCTTCAGTCTGAAGAACAGCCTGGCCAGGCACCAGAAGACACACTCAGGGGAGAAGCCATACGTGTGCAGCGAGTGCAGCAGAGGCTTTAATCGGAAGTCCACCCTCGTTGTCCACCAGAGGACGCACTCGGGCGAGAAGCCGTACATATGCAGAGAGTGCAAGCGAGGCTTCAGCCAGAAGTCCACCCTCATCAACCACCAGAGGACGCACTCGGGCGAGAAACCATACGTGTGCCAGGAGTGTGGCAAAGGCTTCAGCAAGAAGTCCACACTCGTCATCCACCAGAGGACGCACTCGGGCGAAAAGCCGTACGTGTGCTGTGTTTGCGGGCGGGGCTTCAGTCATAAGTTGGCCTTGGTTATCCACCAGAGGACACACTCGGGGGAGAAGCCGTACGTGTGCCGCGAATGCCGGCGAGGCTTCAGCCGAAAGTCCACCCTCATCATCCACCAGAGGACACATTCGGGTGAGAAGCCATATGTGTGCCATGAGTGTGGCACAGGCTTCAGTGAGAAGTCCGCCATGGTTAGACACCAGAGGACACACTCGGTCGAGAAGCTGTACATGCGCTGTGAGTGCAGCAAAGGCTTCCGCGAGACGTCTGCGGTCATCACACGCCAGAAGACACACGCGGGCGAGAATGTGTACCAGTGCCATGAATGTGGGCTAGGCTTCAGGCGGAAGTCCACCCTCATGAGCCACCAGAGGACACACTCGGTCAAGAAGCCATACATGTGCCACGAGTGCGGGCGAAGCTTTAGGCTGAAGTCGTACCTCAACCAGCACCAGAGGGCACACTTGACTGAGAGGCCGTACACGTGCCATGAGTGTGGCAAAGGCTTTAGCTGAGAGTCAGCCATTGTTAGACACCGGAGGATGCACTTGGGAGAGAAGCTGTACATGTGCCATGAGTCAGGTGAGGCTTTAGGCTAAAGTTGCACCACAACCAGCACCAGAACATTCACTCAGGCGAGAAGCTGATCGTGTGCCAGGCCGTGGCCAAGGCTTCAGCCAGCACTCAAACCTCATCCACCACCAGAGGACAACCCAGGGCAGAAGCCCATGGTGGGTGAGACTTCAGCCAGAAGTTCAGCCTGATTGCACACCAGCACACACTGAAAAGGAAAAGCCATATGTGTGCCAGGAGTGTGGGTGTGGCCTCAACCACCAGGCAGGGCTCATCAGGCCCAGGAGGAGGCCCTCGGGGGAGGAAATGTACAGGTGCCGACACTGAGGCCCGGGCTTCAGCAAGGAGTCAGCCTTAATCACACATAAACGAGTGCATTTGGAAGAGAAGCCTTGAGTGTGCAGAGAATGTGGCCAATTTTTATCCACAAGTCACACCTGGCCTTATATCAGATGGCACACCAAAGGAAAAAGCCTTATGTGTAGAATAGCTATAAGCAGTTCCTTGGCCAGAAGTCTCACCTCAGCAGACACAGGAAGATAAAGTGTGTCCACCACAAACGCCACTCCACTTGGAGGCCTCTTTGGGGCAGTCTTCTGGCCCTGGTGTTCTCTTTGAAAGTGAAGATGGTGGAGAGGACCAATAGTCAAACTTTTTACACTTCCATGAAGTGGAATAAAAAAATGCATTCTATAAATGGTCAAAGGATATTGACTTAGTTTACTTTCTCATCAGTAATTCTCCATGTTTTGTGGCCTTTAGTTTAATAAACTTTGCTCCTTTACAAATCCTGATCTTTGGCGTGTACCTCATTCACATGCTTATAAGAAGGAAGAAATGATGAAGACATCTTGAAATCTTAGGTCCACTATTATGTAAGAATTCAGTCTCTTGGAAGACAAAAGGATTGAGTCACTCATAGATGGGAAAGTCAAGTCCTTTGTGTGGGTATTGAGTCTTGGAACTGTATATAGAGATTTCAGATGGGAGGAGGGACTCTCCCAGGAAGTATGGCTTCCTCCCAACAATTTCATCTGCAGCTACCCTCTTCTCTTGGCTTCTGTGACAGTTCCCTTTCTTGCTTTTCTCTTAGCTCTCAATTTTTTGTGTTATTGTCTTTTCAGAATCATCCACTAGCTACCTTTATCGCTTTCCTCAGGGTTTGTTCCAGGTCCTCCCATCTTGTGGCCCTCTTAGCAATACGTTATCAGCACTCCATTGCCATGGCCTGGTCTTTGAACTGTGACCAAACAATTCTTTAGTATTGGGCATACTAAATTAAACTATCAAAAACATGGGTAATATCCAGTCATAATACCTCATTGGCACTTCAATAACTATATGACTATCTTTCTCATGTGTCTTTGTGAATTTCTGGTAATAAGGTTAAGACTCTTAAAACACATTCCCAAGTCAGCCATGTAATATCAGAATGTAGGACTTTAATCATGTATGTGAGCATTCCATCCCAGGACCCAGAGCCCATGCCAACCATCCAGCTGACTGGTCTAAGGTCCTTTTTATCCACATACTATTTGACTGTTCTCCAATTGCAGGGCTAATGATACTTGGCCATATTTAGAGATCTTAACCATACCTCCTCAATTGTGTAGCAGTCCAAAGTGGTCTTGCTCAAAATAAGTGGCATTTAAGGTAAAGATCACCTCAAGGGCCGGGCGTGGTGGTGCACGCTTGTAATCCCAGCATTTGGGAGGCTGAGACCGGAGGATCCAGGTTTGAGGCCAGCCTCAGCTACCTAGTGAGGCACTCCAGTGACACCGAACCGCCCGCCCTCCAGTGACAGCAGCCCAATCTGGGGAAATAAAATGCAGGACAGGATGATGGTAACCACCACCATCCTAATTATGGACTAATTATTCTACATCAATAACTATATCAATAACTTCACATACCTTAACAGAACAATTCAGGGACTTCACAAATCAAAATCACACATTCCTGCAAGTGGCTTATTCAAAACTGATTTGTTAGCCAAACAACAAAGCATGTTGATAGGAGGACTGATGAGTTCAACAAAAGAATTTAAATAAGTTCAATCTTTATATACCAATTTGAAGCCACTTATAAGACAAGAGGCAGAACAGTGTGCAGTTTGCTTCTATTTGTGCTAAAAGGGGAGAAGGCATATATCTGCTACATACATATTTTATGTGTACTCCATGCATGCAGGTACACATTATCATATATAGGTGCTTATTTGTCTGGAAAGACACAGCTGACCGTGGTGTCATTGGTGTCTCAGGAAGAAGGAAGCAGTGGCAGTGGCAGAGGGGTTGGAGGGAGACTTCACTTAGCAATTTATGCTTCTTAGCTTTGAACCATGTGCAATTATTATGCATTGAAAAATAAATCCAGGTACAGTGGTGCATGACTGTAATCCCAGCACTTGGGAGTCTGAGGCAGGGGGATCACACGTTGAAGGTTAGCTTGGGAAACTCAGCAAAACTCTGTCTCAAAAGAAAAAATAAAAAGAGCTGGGATATAGCTCAGTGGTAGAGCACTTGCCTAGCATGCACAAGGCCCTGAGTTCCATTGCCAGGACTACACACACACATATACACAAAATTTTTTTTAGTTTTTCTCAGTCAATTCCAAACCTCAAATGCACATTTCAGGAAAAAAAAAAAAAAAAAAAAAAAAAGAACCAAAACTCAGTGGTTTCTTTGAAGAAAGCCTCAGAGTCTCAGGTTAAGCCTCAAGCCTAACAGTCTTATAGACTGAGGTCCAAGGTTGGGTAAGTTTCCTTCGCTACATTTAGCATCAAAGAGTGAGGTAATGACATCATTCCCAATTTCCGTGACCAGGTCATACGCTGTCTGACCTCTTGTATTCTTCTTTTGAATGCTTGAATTGGATCTATGAAAGAAACAAACAGAGGGGCCCATAAAGGATTTAGAAATATGAACCTGCAGGCCTGTCTCTTCCTGATGCAGAAGCCAGTCTGAAACCATCTGGCCCCATCTCCTCATACCCGATAGGCCACTATAACTTTAGCTCTTGGAGGTGGCTCTAGCCTGAGACCTTGTATGGGTCTGTGTGATTTCAAAATGCTCAGTTGCCAAGCCCGTCATTGGCTCCCATTGCATCAAAGTCCTGCAAACAAGTGTGCTTCATGGGACACTGCCATTGTGTTTGAAAAGCCCCAGAGGGACCCAGAGGACATGGTGGTGAGCCCCAGGCAGAGGGACAGCAGTTCAGGACTGAAGCTCCTCTAAGATCATTCCAGGTAAGCAGCCCTCAGAAGTGTGGCAGAGATTTTGATGGCTGAATCTAAAAGACATGACCGAGTTTGGTCCAGACAAATTGTGCATCTAAATCACATGCCATTACTATACAACAGCCATTCTATCATGAGCAAGAGTTCCCACTGAACAGTGTACTCTGCCTCAGCATGGTGTTCATAGTCTGATCCTCAAAACAAGGCCACAGGGGCAATTTTACCTTTGTGGCAGTTTTTCTTTAAATTTTATTTATTTATTTATTTATTTATTTATTTATTTATTTATTTATTTATTTATTTTTGTGGTACTGGGGGTTGATCTCAGGGGCATTCTACCTCCGAGCTACACCCCTAGCCCTATTTTTTTACTCTTTATTTCGAAACCCGGTCTCACTAAGTTGCAGAGTGCCTCACTAGGTAGCTGAGGCTGGCCGCAAACCCGGATCCTCCGGTCTCAGCTTCCCAAATGCTGGGATTACAAGCAAGGACCACCACGCCCGGCTTGGATCTGCACTTTGTATGTCACAAGACTAGAGAGAACTTTTTCAAATTAGATTGCTCACTTCTCTTCCACCAAATATGCCAACATTGAAAACATCTAACTTTCAAACATTGCTCGGTCTCCTCTGATAAACTGTTTGGCTAGTTTATAAATTCCTTGTCCTAATCCAGAGGCCTGCAAACTGTCTGGAATGACAAACCTGACCTGCTGTCCAGTTCTAAAAATAAAATTATTTTGGGTCAAAGCTACATCCATTCATTTACACGTTATCTCTTCCTGCTTTGTGCTACTACAGCAATGTTAAGTATTCACAAGAAAGAACTTATGATGTACAAAACCTAAAATATTTATTATTTAGCCCTTCATGAAAATAATTGCTGCTGTCTGTTTGAATCTAAATTTGTCCTACTGCTTAAGAGAAATCTGCTTAATTGTGATACTTGACCTGCATTTCCTGCATCTCTCCAGTCTCCAGGTTACCTTTTCTGAGGTGATATCTTCCACTCATGTAGTTTGATTAAGTGGCTCTTGAAGAAAGTAAAAATCTTGCTTGCTTCCACTTTGAAACTCTTATTGGTTGAAGTACATGGTTCATTTGTAATTAATTAGTGGAATTATATATTAGGCTGGATTTATGCCTGCCATTTTGCTCTGTATTTCCTACTTATCTTTTAAAAATTTTGTTCCTGTTTTCTTGTCTTCTTTTGTGTGAAAAAATAGAACTGGATGGAGCCGGGCGTGGTGGCACACGCTTGTGATCCCAGCATTTAGGAGGCTGAGACCGGAGGATCCAGGTTCACAGCCAGCCTCAACTACTTAGTGAGACCCTCCACAACTTAGTGAGACCCTGTTTCAAAATAAAGAATAAAAAATAGGGCTGGGGGTGTAGCTCAGAGGTAGAATGCCCCTGAGTTCAATCCCCAGTACTGCAAAAAAAAAAAAAAAAAAAAAAAATTGTGCACCACCATGCCTGGCTGAGATCTTGTTTTAAAGTAAAAAATAAAATATGGCTAGTGTGAGCTGGGCATGGTGGTGCACACTTGTAATCCCAGTACTTGGGAGGCTGAGACAGGAAGATTGCAGGTTCGTGGCCAGCCTCAACTACTTAGTGAGGTCCTCTGTAACTTAGTGAGACTTTGTTTCAAAACAAGGAATGAAAAATAGAATTGGGGGTGTAGCTTGTAGCTTGGAGGTAGAATGTCCCTGGGTTCAATCTCCAGTACCAGAAAAAAAGGGTGGGAGGGGGGGCTGAGGTGTAGTTTGGAGAGAATGCTCCTGGCTTCAACCTCTAGTACAAAAAAAAAAAAAGTGAAGAATTCATGGATTGAGAATAGGTATGGATCATGGAGAAGTAGAGGAGCTAACACTCACTAGGCCCTGGGTATGTGCCTTTCTGAGAGGCTAATGTTAAAATCAGAAGATAATGGGCCTTGCCTAACCCAAAGATGTGAAGATGCTGGGGGTTCAGAATGGTCTTACATGCATGGTAGTGCTTTGAAACCAGGTAAGACACTGAATGCTTTGCTTTGGGTTGTGTTGCTATAGCAGAACTTGGCTCAGGGGGGTACTTCAGGGGACTGGAATGAAGGAAATGGGTGAAGGCAGGGTAAAGGGCTCACTGAGCAAGTAGTCAAAAGTAAAGCTGAGCTTGATCCTGACCCACAGGGAGCTACGGAGCATGGATCAAACCACCGGGTTGTCCCCCATCAAGGCAGTCGGGGGGGCCTGGGACAGGACAGTTCCTATCTACTGAGGGCAGAGCACTGGGGGAGTCAGCTCTGAGCTGGTAGTGGCCAGTTAGTGGGGACTGAGTGGGCCCCGGCAACATGCAAATCAAGCCAAAGCTGAGTAATTATCCCCAGGTTGTACGTGTTTATTCTTAGCCTGTGTATTCTGGTGTTGAGCAAGTGGCAGGTGGTTCCATGTTGAAGGAGCAGGCAGACACTCTTACATGGAAGAGGACAGGAAGGGCATCAACCATCTCAGCCACTCAGCAGAGCCCTCAACTGTACACTCATGCAGCAGCCAGTGGCTAGTGCCTGCCCTACCTGAGCTTCTGCAGGGCTCCTCTGGGGTGAAAACACTCAGCCTGGGGGGCAGGACGCCACGCTGTGGAACTGTTCCTGTTTCTGCAGAATCTACATCTAGCCTATGTATCTTGCATCATTGTATACACACGGTTTTACCAGATTTTATTTTCTCAACACCACTTTGAAACAGGGGCTGATATTTCCACTTTGCAGGTGAGAACACGGAGGCTTAGAGAAGTGAAGTAACTGGCTTCCACCAACATCACAAAGCAGGTAAGTGTCAGAACGGGGAATCAGCCCGCAGCCCGCAGCCTCCCAAGCATGCCGCCCCGATTCCTAGACACTGAAGGGGTTGCAGTAGCAGAAGGACATGAGTATTTAGAAAGGGAAGAATGGCGACGGGGAGAAGCCTGTTGGAAGGCTGTCGTCATGGTCCTCTTGTGAGAAGAGGAGGCCATGGCTACAGTGATGGAGAAGAAGAGGGACCAACAAGGAGTTGATCAAGAGTCAAAACAGTGCAACTTGGGGGCTGAGGGGAGTCAGGAAGTTTAGGCTTCAGGCTTGACTATCTGGGCTGACTCGTGATCCTCCTGTCTCAGTCTCCTAAGTACTGGGATTACAAGTGTGTGTCACCACACCCAGCTCAACCTGCCTTTTTTTTTTTGCGGTACTGGGGATTGAACTCAGGGGCATTCTACCTCCGAGCTATACCCCCAGTCCTATTTTTAAATTCTTTATTTTGAAACCGAGTCTCACTCAACCTGCCATTTTAACACATATTTTGGCTTTTTTTTTTTTTTTTTTTTCAGTACTGAGGATTGAACCCAGGGGCAATCTACCTCCGAGCTACACCCCCAGTCCTATTTTTTATTCTTTATTTTGAAACAAGGTCTCACTAAGTTGTGGAGGGCCTCATTAAGTAGCTGAGGCTGGACGCGAACCCAGATCCTCCGGTTTCAGCCTCCCAAGTACTGGTATTACAAGTGTGCACCACCACGCCTGGCTATTTTGGCATTTTTTAAAATGGTATTCTTTCACATGTTCTGTTCCTTTTTTATGATAGCATATTTTTACTTTATGGGGACAGAATCCTTTAAAATCTCTCGAGACAGCAAACTAGATTTCTTTTAAAGTCCTCATCAGTTTCCTGAGTCTTCTGTTTCCTCTGTCTGCTTTGCCCCCCCCCCCCCCCCCGTCTTGTATGTAGTTCGGTTCAAATACGTGATGATGCTTAGTTGTCTTGTAACTGGGAAGAACTAGTTGGATTAGCACAGCATGGGTATGTGGGCCCGAAGCCTTTGGGTGGGTGGACTGCTATTTTGTGGGGTAGCTTTTCTGGAGGCATTAGGCAAGGGCCAGAAGAACATGTTTGGGTCCACTGCACGGCCAGTGCAGAAGGGCTTTCCTTTGGCAGCAAGGGTGTCGGTGTGAATGAGGTACATGCCAAAGTTCCCGATTTGTAAAGGAGCAAAGTTTATTAGAATAAAAGGCCACAAAACATGGAGAATTACTGAGGAGTCAATATCTTAAGTCAATATCCTTCGACCACTTATGAAATGCATTTTTTAATTCTATTTCATGGAAGTATAAAAAGTTTGAGTATTAGTACTCTCCACCACCTTCTCAAAGAGAATACAAGAAGCCAGAAGACTGCCCAAAATAGGCCTTTGAGTTGAGTTGGAGCGGCAGTTTTTGGTGGACATACTTCACCTTTCTTTGTCTGCCGACGTGAGACTTTTGGCCGAAGGCTTGACCACAGCTCTTGCACACATTAAGGCTTCTCCCCCTGGTGTGTCATCTGATGGAAGGCCAAGTGTGGCTTGTGGATAAAGCCTTGGCCACACACAAGCAAGGCTTCTCTTCTGAGTGCACCAGCTTATGTGTGATTAAGGCTGATTTGTTCCTGAAGCTGAGTCCACACTGCCAGCACATGTTCGGCTTCTCCTATGAGTGCTTCTTCCTGTAACCGATGAGCTCTGCCTGGTGGCTGAAGCCTCACCTGCACTACTGGCACACATACGGCTTTTCCCCTGAGTGTGTTCATGGTGTGCAATGAGATTGGACTTTTGGTTGAAGCCTCACCTGCACTTGTAGCACACAATCAGCTTCTCCCTGGAGTGAATGTTCTGGTGACGACTGAGGTTGCACTTAGGATTAAAGCCTCGCCCGCCCTCGCAGCACACATACAGCTTTTTGCCTGAGTGCATCCACTGGAGGATGATGAGGTGGCACTTGTGGTTGAAACCTCACCCTCACTCACAGCACACGCATGGCTTCTCACGCGAGCGTGTCCTCTGGTGGATGATGAGGTTCTCCTTCGTGCCCACAGTCGCAGCACAGACACAGCTTCTCCCCTTGTGTGCTCGCTGGTGGGAGCTGAGGTTTGACTTGTCGCTGAAGCCCAGGCCACAGTCGCTGCACACAATGGTCTTCTCTAAGTGTGTCTTCTGGTGTCTGACAATGGATGACTTCTGCCTGAAGCTTTTCCCACACTCGTGGCATGCATATGGCTTCTCGCCAGAGTGCGTCCTTTGGTGGATGATGAGTTTGGATTTCTGGCTGAAGCCTCGCCCACACTTGCTGCAGACATGCGGTTTCTCACCCAAGTGCGTCCTCTGGTGGGTAATGAGAGTGAACTTCACACTAAAGCCTTGCCCACACTTGCTGCACACATATGGCTTCTCGCCTGAGTGCGTCCTCTGGTGGAGGGTGAGGTTAGACTTCTGCCTGAAGCCTCGTCCACACTCGTGGCACATATATGGCTTCTCACCCGAGTGCGTTCTCTGGTGGATGGTGAGGGCGAACTTCTGGCTGAAGCCTCACCCACACTCCCCGCACTCATAAGGTTTCTCATCCCAGTGCATCCTCTGTGGATGGTGAGGTAGGATTTCTGGATGAAGCCTTTACCACACTCACTGCACACATATGGCTTCTCGCCTAAGTGCATCCTCTGGTGGATGAGGAGTTTGAACTTTCGGCTAAAGCCTTTGCCACACTCAGGGCACACATAAGGCTTTTTGCCTGAGTGCACCCTCTTATGGATGCTAAGGTAGGATTTCTGGCTAAAACCTTTGCCACACTCGTGGCACACACATGGCTTCTTGCCTGAGTGCGTGTTCTGGTGGAGGGTAAGGTTGGGCTTCCGGCTGAAGCCTTGGCCACACTCACTCCACACATATGGCTTCTCAGCTGAGTGCATCCTCTGGTGCATTATGAGTGTAGACTTCCGGTTGAAGCTTTTGCTGCACTCCTGGCCCCTGTAAGGCTTTTCACCTGAGTGCACTCTCTGGTGCATAGTGAGGTAGTACTTCTGGCTAAAGCCACTGCTGCACTCATGACACATGTACAACTTCTCACCTGAGTGCGTCCTCTGGTGCATGATGAGTTTGGATTTATGGATGAAGCTTTACCACACTCGTGGCACACGTAATTCTAATACAGGTGCGTCCTCTTGTGGATGATGAGGGTGGACTTCTGGGTAAAGCCTTGCCCACACTTGCTGCACACAATTGGCCTCCCACCTGAGTGCACCTTCTGGTGCCTGACCAGGTTTTTCTTCAGACTGAAGCCCTTCTCACACATATTGCACACATATGGCTTGTCCCCCGAGTGTATCCTCTGGTGGCCGAACAGGTTTTTCATCTTGCTGAAGCCCAGTCCATACTCACTGCAGCTGACTTCTCTAAACCCTGTAACTTCTATCCTCTTCAGCAACTTGGATTCCTCAGGTCTCCCCCCATGAGCTGGGCTGGCATCCATCCCCACCATTCTGATGCCATGCTGAGAGCTGACCAGTGGCCTTTGAAGTGGCTTCAGAAATGCTTCAAAAGTCCTTTTGTTTGTCCTACCAAAACAAAGCTTAGTAACTTCCCTCTCTGGACCTGTTCTGATGCTCCAGGATCCTCCATCCAAGGCTTGATGCTGCTGCTGCTGCTGCTGCTTCTGGTCCCCCAGGTGTGAGTCCCCAGGCTCAGCAGGACTTTCTGCACATAAGCATGTGACGATCCCGGGGTGGTGCTCACACAGCACGTGCTGCCCTGAGGATTTCTGGTTGGAGAAATCTGGAGGGCAGAGAGGACCAGGGTGCAGTTGTGACTTCAGTCCTGCTGCAGAGAGAAAAGTCCGAATCAGAATGGAACATCATTTGATCCTTAGATTTGGCCCCATTCTTCAAAATTCTTAAAGGTAAATGTTACTGACCAAGACTTAATTTATATGCAATCTATGACTGGTTTATTTTACTTAACACACTGTCCTGCAGGTTCATTTCTGTTTTGCAAATAAACTTGATATATTAATAACTGCTTTATTCTGTACTGTATTAACATTTTGTTCAATGAAAATATGAAGACAATTCTATGCCTCTATGCCTTTCTTGTTACTAGTCTGTTTTGAAGACTCTTATACCATCTTTCCTCAATCTAGGAACCAAACACAGAAAACAAAACTGTTGTGAAATATATATATATATATATATTTAATATATATGTGTATATAAATACACACACACACACACACACACACACACACACACACACACACACACATATATATATTTTTTTCGTTGCTGGGGATTGAACTCACTAGGTAGCTGAGGCTGGCCGCGAACCCGTATCCTCCGGTCTCAGCCTCCCGAATGCTGGGATTACAAGTGTGCGCCACCACGCCCAGATATATATACATATGCAGTACTGGGGATTGAACTCAGGGGCATTCTACCTCCGAGCTACACCCCCAGCCCTATTTTTTATTCTTTATTTTGAAACAGGGTCTCATTAAGTTGCGGAGGGCCTCACCTATAGGTAGCTGAGGCTGGCCGTGAACCCGGATCCTCCTGTCTCAGCCTCCCAAATGCTGGGATTACAAGCATGCGCCATCACGCCCGGCTCTGTTGTGATATATTTAACAGCTAAAACAAGACAATTTCCCCCCACAACCTCTGTATTTAGGATTTCTAACACAGCTTCTTGTGCTGCTTACATTTGCACAGCATTCTGTGGGCTTCGATTTGTTGAACACTATTGTGAGAGCTATTAAACTAAAAGATTTAAAAAAAGAAAAACGAAGATTTAAAAAACAGACAAATCAAAAAGATAAGTCAGGGTGGTGGCACTGCTGTTTCTACAGGGAATGCTAAGATCAGATAAGGCCCCACATCTTCTTTCTGCCAGACACTCCTTCCAACTCCTAGGCTGGGTTACCTCTACTGTACCAAGAAGATGATCTGTGTTACCCTCAAGTAGACAAGCATTACAGAGCTGGGTGAATGTCCCTGTTTCATAACTCTGCTTCCATATCATTGTCCACTGGACACCTTTTAGGATCATGATAGGCCTCTTGATTTCACACCCTTCCCTGAAGACCTGGTAACCCGGCTCACATCCTCGCCACCCTAATACCTCAGGTGTTAGCAATCTCAGGCGCTCCTGCAGGGGTGACCCAGTGGCTAACACGGGCTTCCACCAGCGCTTGCCTCCCTCCTCAACGGGCACTTACACCCTGGACGCCGTGAGACACTGCAGTCTGCACACGCATCAGGGTCACTCTTGTGCATGCTTCCTTCTGTGATGCAGCCTTTCATTCCTGGCTCACTTTAGAGGTCAAGCACCACAACCACACTGCCCATGACCCTTCCCTTCCTATACCAGTCCTTCATCTTACTACTGCTTCACACAACAGAGATCCAATGGACCTATAGATCCAACGGATACTTTATGGAACTATACATTCATCTGAGAACCCATGGAAATACATGATGTGCTCACAAAGACTGAACTGTGACCCCACCCCATTCTTCAGGTGGAGCCTAAGCCCCAGTGTGACTGTATTTGCAAGCAGGTCCTTTAAGCAGGTAATTCATGTTAAATGAGGTCATGAGTATAGGCTCTAACCCAAGATAACTGATGTCCTTATAGAAAGACAAAGAGACAACAAAGAGTGTGTGTGTGAGCACAGACAATGGGGCATGTAAGGACGCAGCAACAAAGTGGCTGCTTCTAAGCAGGAGTGAGGTTTCCATGCAACGAACGCTGGTGACACCTTGATCTAGGCTTCCAGCCTCCAGAAGAAAGAAAATAAATTTCTATGAAGCCACCCAGGCTGTGTATGGCAGAAAAGCTAATGAGATTTTTTTTCCTTTGCTCTGACCTTCTTTCCTATTCCTGCAGTAAACATTTATTTACCCGTCTCATAGTAAACTCCAAGGAAGTCCTTTGAAACTTAACATTAATTGTAATACATATGATAGGGTCAAAGTTCTTACTAAAAGACAATACCACTTGATTTAGCATAACATGCAATACCAGCTACATGCTGCTGTTTAAAAGCAAGACATCATAGCTGGGCACAGTGGAACATACCTCTAATTCCATACTTGGGAGGCTGAGACAGGTTCAAGCAGGACCCTGTTTCAAAATGGAAATAAAAAGTTCTGAGGGTGTAGCTCAGAAGTAGAATGCCCCTGGGTTCAATCCTCAGTTAAAAAAAAATGTACAGAGAATGCTTTGCAATCATCCAGAGGATATGAAGGCTTGTTTATTCAGGGTCAAAATGATGCAAACAGCAGCTGACTTATTTGCAACAATGGTGGACAAAATGCTGGGATAGTATCTTTCAGGTGCTGCAAAATTAAAACAAAAAAAAATCTAGGATTCTAAATCCAGTAAAAATATCCTTCAAGAATGAAGGTGAGCCAGGCATGGTAGTGCACGCTTGTAATTACAGTACTTGGGAGACTGAGATAGGAGGATCCAGGTTCTCAGCCAGCCTCAGCTACTTTGTGAGGTCCTCCGCAACTTATTGAGACCCTGTTTCAAATAAAGAATAAAAAATAGGACTGGGGATATAGCTCAGAGGTAGAATGCCTCTGAGTTTAATCCCCAGCCAAAAAAGAAAAATAATGATCGTGAAATAAAGACACTTTCAGAGAAATAAGAATATGGCAGGCATGGTGGCGCACACCTGTAGTCCCAGTACTTGAGAGTACAGGAGGATCACAGGTTAGAAGTCATCCCAGTATTTGGGAGGCTAACACAGGAGGATCACAGGTTCATGGCCAGCCTCCACTACTTAGTGAGGCCCTCTGCAACTTAGTGAGACCCTGTTTCACTAAGTTAAAGAATTAAAAATAGGGGTGGAGAGCTGAGTGTGGTGGCGCACGCTTGTATCCCAGCATTTGGGAGGCTGAGACCAGAGGATCTGGGTTCGTGACCAACCTCAGCTACCTAGTGAGGCTCTCCCCAACTTAGTGAGACCCTGTTTCAAAATAAAGAATAAGCCGGGCGTGGTGGCGCACGCTTGTAATCCCAGCATTCGGGAGGCTGAGACCAGAGGATCCGGGTTCGCGGCCAGCCTCAGCTACCTAGTGAGGCACTCCGCAACTTAGTGAGACTCGGTTTCAAAATAAAGAATAAAAAATAGGTCTGGGGGTGAAGCTCAGAGGTAGAATGCCCCTGAGTTCAACCCCAGTACCGCAAAAAAAAAAAAAAGAATAAAAAATAGGGCTGGGGGTATAGAATGCCCCTGAGTTCAATCCCCAGTACCGAAAAAAAAAAATAGAAGTGGAGTTGTAGTTCAGATGTAGAATGCCTCTGGGTTCAATCCCTAATACTGGAAAAAACAAAAAACAGAAAATAAAAACAAAACAAAACAAAGAAGTAGTAGTTAACCTGAGCAAATTATTGAGGCTGTCAGGAACTTAGACCCTGTTTCCAAATAAAAAATAAAATAGGGCTGAGAGTATAGCACAGAGATAGAAGTTCCCTGGATTCCACCCCTAGTACCACATACAGACAAAAAATCAGTGAATAAAAGAGAATATAATGCAACCTGTATCAAAAGAAATGCTAAAGAAATACTTAAGACTGAAGGAATATGACATTAGGGAAAATTCAAAACCACAAAAAGAAAAAAAAATTGAAAAAATATTAAACTACCTGGCTGAGTAAAAAAAATATTTGTACTGGGGATTGAAGCCAGAGGCATTATACCTCTGAGCTACATCCCTAGCCCTTTTTATTTTTAATTTGAAACTAAGCATACATTTTTACATAACCATTTAAAAATGTAAAAACCACTCAGCTTACACTTGTTTTTACCATTCCATTTCAACTTCTAAGATCTGAGAAGTGCAGTGCTCTTAAGTTTTACATAGAGAAGTTAAGGTGTTATATGATACTTGCTTAGAACAGGGGTCATTCAACTTTTCTTGGTGAAAATAAATAGTTTAAGCTTTAAGGGCTAAAAGTAAAAACTGAGGATAATATATATATATTATATATTATATATCATATATATTTAATTTATATAACTGAATTTCAGTTTATATTATATATATATATAATGTAACCATTATATTACATAACCATTTAAAACTGTAAAAACCACTCTTAGCTGATAGTTTGTTTTTAGCATTCCATTTCAATTTCTCAATTGGCCTTTTAGCTTTCCTTTCTCCTACTGGGCTTTTCCTTCTTCATCTCACTCAGTTTTTGATATATTCTTCTCTGGTCTCTTTTAAAAACATAGTTACAGGAGAAAGAAATACATAAACTTGGAAGAAAGTGGAGTTAGCTTGGGAAGACCAAGACTTCCTGGAGGAGAAAGGCTATGAGACACCAGGGAAGTCCCTCATGTGGATGAAGATGGAGGTGTGGAAAGGAGGCCGTGCCAGACAATCTGAGCAGCAGCCAAGAGGTCACGAGAACAACTCCCCTCCCAGAACCAGATCAATATCACCTCTCTCCCAGCCCTCTCAGCGCTGACATCCCCGTATTCCTGCATCTCATTTGCCCAGTTTCTCCCACTCACCTGGACAGGAGGCTGCTGGACAATTTCTCTCTTCTCTCCATGTCTCTTTCACTTTCTCCAGCTGGGTGATTAGTTTTGGTTTAGAAAATGGAATTCCTGCACACAGGAAAAGAATACAAGAAGACTATACTCATATGGGAATGAAAAAATAATTTCATTCTATTCTCTGTCCTAAAGCAGGGAAAGCATTTGAAGGGTTAAAACAGGAAGTCTGCCTCGTTGTCTTGCCCCACAGGCTGGCAGAAAGCTGCCTGTCAGCACAACATAGATAAATTTAAACCTAAAAGTTACAGACCCACAGAAAAGTTAAAGAATTAACAAAGAACACTATGCATCTTCTCACATAGTCATGAACGACATCACAACAAAAAAACAGGCTAAAGAACAAAACTAGCCTATTGATTAATTTGGTAGCAAAAATAAAAATGTTAAAACTTAGAAGGTCGTGGGCTTGAGAACTGAACTTGAGAAGAAACATTATCCTTTCACATGGATGCTGATAAAGTGGGCTAAGACAGTCACCTGTATTTTATGCTGGTGTAAGCAAAGATAATAACCAGGCTAGGAAAAAGGGGTAAGGGTTGCTTACATAAGCTCTGAATATTTGTGGTAACTTATACGAACTCCACATATTTTAAAGAGGCATGTGACTCTCTTTCTCTCTAGCTGTTACTTTTGCTTTTGCAATCATTCTTGCCTTGCATTAAATTCCAACTAAGTCTCCCATTGATTAATTGTTTAGCCACCGAGGGGAAGAACTTACAATTGAGTGGGCAACATAACCACTGAAAACTAACATCTTTGATGTTCATACATGGGGCCATTAGAGACTTTGACCTTGGTAAGTCTACTCAAATGTTTTTTTTTTTTTTATCTCCCTGTTTCTAAATATTTATGTGTACGTGTGTGTGCAAAATTCCTGTCCTTCACTTTCATGGGACAAAAGAGCATAAACTTGGTCCAAACACTGTGCAAAAGCTCAACAGTCCCTATTCTTTTTCCTTCTCTTCCTCTTCTCCATTTCTATTCTATAAAGTATTAAGAGGTATAAAAATGTGACTGCTAAAAACCTAACCATTAGCTATAGGATTCAGAAAATCCTTAGGCCTTTAGTAACATCTACTGGTGAAAGGCAGGATCCTCTCTATCTCTTTCTTCTTTTGCGGCCAAGGCTACTTTCCCTTAAGAAGATAAGTGCTTAAAAGCACCTTAGACAGGGTCCCACCCTTTAGGAACACACCCCATTCCTGGGTCAGAGGGAACTTTACTAGCTTATCCAGAAAAATGCACATGAAGGAATTGGTCTCCCATGTTTTGAGCAACCCCCTCAATTTGTGAACTGTGGGGTTCTTCCAAGACACATGTTGAAGGAAACCAACCCTGATGTAAAAGAAGAGTTGTCTTCATTAAAACACCACATATTTTAAGAACTCGTTCACTCTCACTGGAAATTTTTTTTCTTGAACTCCTTAACCTTCTATTATAAATGTATACTCTCAACTGTCTCTGCTCTAGCTAGTCTCTGTCTAGTGTTCTAGCCAGTCTGCCAAAACAGTTCATTGCTAATAGCAGGATGTGATAAGTGTGTGGGGGGAGGGGGGCTCTACAAACACTGGCACTGCTACCATCCCTGCCTGTTCTGGCTGTGAGCCTTAGATCTACCCTTGGGAGCTGTGTGTCTCCCCCCACTCTGGCTACACCTCGAGCACTGCAGGGTCCTCAGGATCCCACCACCACCAGGCTAACTTTCCCCACTGTTTCTATAATTTCTAGCAAAATCTGAAAAAGAAAAAAAAACACCTGTAGCCCACCTCCAGGGGACCCACACTAAAGAAGGTTCCAACCATGAGCTCATTGTTAAACATCAGTGTGTGTCTTTCCTGCAGGTGGCTCAGGACAGGCACTGGGTGGGAAAAGCTGTGCAGACTGGCCTTCCCACAAGAACTGCCATTAAAAACCACGCCAGCAATGACAGCTGCGTTGGCAAGCCTCATGTGCCTGCTAAAGTCGGGGGGAGGAGAGGGGACTGTAGGGATCAGAGCCTTGCTGCGTAGCCACAGCTGCAGCTGACGAGGCTTGTGGTGGTATGCACTGGAGAGCTAGTACAGTGACTGACATTAAGATTTGATTTGGATTGTCTGAAATGGAAAAGGAAGGACTAGGATAAAATCAAAATGTTGAGATAAGTTTCAGAAGGTTTGAGTACATCACAGAATGTTTGTAAGTGATAAAGCTTATAGAAAATACTAAATGTTACGAAGGTAGTTTTATTTAAAAATCAGTTAAAAGATTTTCAGTGAGGTTCTATTAAGACCACCTTTCTTGGAACTGCTGGTTGCCATTCTGCTTATACTCATGGTTGGGCCATGTCTGCTAAACTGTGTCATAAGCTTTGTTTCTCAAAGACTTAAAGCTATCAAGCTCCAGATGGTGCTACAAATGAAACTGAAGATGGACATCTGTCAAAGCCCTTGGATGGTCACAGCCATGATGGTCAAAGTGACTTGAGACATCAGTCAATGAATTCTCCCCAGACATGTTGCTTGCTTGAACCCTAAAGTGAGGTTCTACATTGCCCTATTTCATCACGGAAATAGCTAGACTAATTCCGATGTCCAGGTTCCCTAATTGCCTTGTGGGTGTAAGCAAGTTAATAGAAGTGAAGGGAATTATCAAGGAATAAGAATATAATTTCATTGTATTCCCTGTCCTAAAGCAGGGAAAGCATTTGAAGGGCTAAAACAGAAAGTGTGCTTCACTGCCCTGCCCCACAGGCAGGCAGAAAGATGCCTGATAGCACAACATAGATAAATTTAAAACCTAAAAGTTACAAGCCCACAGAAAAGTTAAGATATTAACAAAGAACACTATGCATCTTCTCACATAGCCATGAGTGGTATCAGAAGAAAGAACAGGCTAAAAAACAAAACTAGCCTATCGAGGAATTTGGTAACAAAAATTAAAATGTTAAAATTTAGAAGATTGTGGACTTGAGAACTGGATTTAAGAAATATTATCCTTTCTTGTAATTCCAGCATTTGGGAGGCTGAGACTGGAGGATCTGGGTTCGCGGTCAGCCTCAGCTACCTAGTGAGGCACTCTGCAACTTAGTGAGACCCGGTTTCAAAACAAAGAATAAAAAATAGAGCCAGACATGGTGGCGCATGCTTGTAATCCCAGCACTTGGGAGGCTGAGACCAGAGGATCCAGGTTCGCGGCCAGCCTCAGCTACCTAAGTGAGGCACTCTGCAACTTAGTGAGACCGGTTTCCAAATAAAGAATAAAAAATAGGGCTGGGGGTATAGCTCGGAGGTAGAATGCCCCTGAGTTCAACCCCCAGTACTGCAATAAATAAATAAATAAATAAATAAATAGTAAGTATAACTGAGTTTTAACAATTTTAAAGATCTAATAGTTACTATATTAGTGCTGAAGGATGAGTAACTGAAGTTCATACAGTTCCACAGTTGTAAACATTAAACCACAGCCCAGCCTCTCCCCAAATCCTATAGACCTCAGCCTGCTCTGGCCTGCTAAGCTCTCAGCCAAGAGCTGCAGCCAATGTTGACCTTGGTTAGCTAAAAGTTGGCTCTTAGCCCAACACTGAATGCTGAGAACACAGACACTTGCACTTAGAAAAGAATTACATAAGCCGGGCGTGGTGGCGCACGCTTGTAATCCCAGCATTTGGGAGGCTGAGACCAGAGGATCCGGGTTTGAGTTCAGCCTCAGCTACCTAGTGAGGCACTCCGCAACATAGTGAGACTTTGTTTCAAAATAAAGAATAAAAAATAGGTGTGGGGGTATAACTCGGAGGTAGAATGCCCCTGAGTTCAAGTCCTAGTACTGAAAAAAAAAAAAAAAGAAAGAAAAGAATTACATAGACTCTCACAATAGTTTAGACTAAGCTTACAAGATTTTAAAAAATGCTATATTAACTCAATATTAATTACTAATAACACAAAATAGTTGTAAGCCCCAAACCTCCATACTTTAAAAAACTATACTCCCGTGTCTTTCTTTTCTTTATTATAAAACAAGTTTTCAACTTGTTTTCATAAGTAACTTCTAGCAGATAGAGATAAGAAAGAGCTGAGAAACTCACCAAGGACATGAGTGGAAAATACATGCTTTAAACTTTAAGAGCAAAATAAAACAAAGAACAAAATGAACTTCTACCATACAGCCCCTTAAACTTGCTAACCAAGTAACACATTGTAATCAGTGATGTCAGACCTCTCTGTCCATGTGACGATGAACAAAGAAGGATAATAAAAAAAAGGCTTACACAGCAGAGATAACTAATGGGCCTGTGCCAACTTTGGTGGGAAAAGTAGACTATTGGCTAAGCAAGGTGGGAGGGAAAAGATAATGAATTCTTATAAAAAATAGTATGTGTTCAGAGACCTAAGTGTCTTACTTTCAAAGCACTCCATTGCATCACCTCTGATGTAGTGCTTTAATTAATTGCTCTGTTCCCCTTTCTACCTGTAGTAATAAAACTGTACTTAAGCTTGCAGCAGTGCAGTTCTGGCTATTTTTTTTTTTTTCTAAAACTAGCTAAGAACAAGAAACCGTGGCAACACCCCAAACTGTTACCCATGCCTGTCCTCATATACCTTTTTTTTTTTTTTTTTTTGCAGTACTGGGAGTTGAACTCAGGGGCATTCTACCTCCGAGCTATACCCCCAGCCCTATTTTTTATTCTTTATTTTGAAACCGAGTTTCACTAAGTTGCGGAGTGTTTCACTAGGTAGCTGAGGCTGGCCGCGAACCCGGATCCTCTGGTCTCAGCCTCCCGAATGCTGGGATTACAAGTGTGCGCCACCACGCCCGGCCTCATATACCTTTTAAACCTCACTTAAGGTCTGGGAGAGGCTTAGCAGTCTCTCTCCAGGGTCTCACACCCAGTGCCAGGTAAACTGGGATTAGGAGCCCACGCCCTCAAATCAGACATCTTGCTGCAGCTGCCCTGAGACCTTTTTGATCTCACTGGAGCCTGCCAAGTTAAGGCAAACTCTTTGGGCTCCTGGGAGACAGAAGCCTCACTCTGAGGCCGGAGCTTGGGGTCATTTTTGCCATTGGCCAGGTTCTCTGGATCTTGTTTGGGATCTTTGTTGAGAAAGGTCACACCCCAATTTGGAAGCAAAAGAAGAAGCCTTTCTTCATTTGAGATGTTAGGTAGCTGCTAGACATTAGCAGCTGGGGTTGCCTGGAACTGACTCTAAGGGCACCTTCAGACCCTTGGTTTCTTCCTTCCCTGTGGGAAAGGGGGCAGCAAAACAACACAGTGATGCTAAGGTACAGTATGCAAAAGGCAGTCAATCATCCCAAAATGTAATATGTATTTTTTTAAAAGTCCAGATGTATTTAAAAAAATACAGATATGTATTTTTAAAAAAGGACCCTTTAAAGCTCGCCATGAGGCCTCACTCTAAGAGTAGGGTATGCACAACCTCAATCGTTTAAAAACCTGACAAAGACATTATGATGGCTCATGCCTGTGATCCCAGTACTTGAGAGCCTGAGACTGCAGGATCACAGGTTCAAGGCCAGCCTCAGCAACTTAGTGAGACCCTGTTTCAGAATAAAATAGCATGGGGGTGTATCTCAATCCCCAGTACCACAAAATAAATATATCCCAACAGCCTTTTTTTTTTTGCAGAAATTGAAAGCCAGTATTCAAATTCATATAGAATTGCAAGGAGTCTCAAATACCGTAAGTGATCTTGAAAATGAAGAACAAAGTTTGAGGACTCAAACTCTTCATTTTGAAACTTACTATAGAGCAATTTAATTCAAACCCTGTGGTAATGGCATAAGGATAAATATGTCGACCAATGTGATAAAATAGAAAATCTAAAAATAAACATGCATACCTCAAGGGGCAAATGATTTTTTTTTCTTTTTCTTTTCTCCCTTTGTGTGTGTGTGTGTGTGGGGGGGGGGGCACTGGAGATCGAAGTCAGGGGTATTGTACCTCTAAGCTACACCCACAGTTTTTTAAGTATTTTAAATTTTGAAACAGGGTCTCACTTAATTACTGAGTTTGGCCTTCAACCTGTGACCCTCCTGTCTCAGTCTCCCAAGTACTGGATTACAGGCATGCATCATCACACTGGTTGGCAACTGATTTTGTCAAGAGTGTTAAGTCCATTCAATAGAGTCTCCAAAAGACGATGTTGGAACAACTAGATTAATACATTATACTATATTCAGAACTTAGCTCACAGTTGGGTGTGGCGGTGCATGCTTGTAATCTCAGTATTTGGGAGGCTGAGACAGGAGGACAACAGGTTTGAAGCCAGCCTCAGAAATTTAGTGAGGAGCCAGGCGTGGTGGCTGAGACCAGAGGATCCGGGTTCTCGGCCAGCCTCAGCTACCTAGTGAGGCACTCTGCAACTTAGTGAGACTCGGTTTCAAAATAAAGAATAAAGAATAGGGCCGGGCATGGTGGTGCTTGTAATCCCAGCATTCGGGAGGCTGAGACCGGAGGATCCAGGTTCGAGGCCAGCCTCAGCTACCTAGTGAGGCACTCCGCAACTTAGTGAGACTTGGTTTCAAAATAAAAAATAAAAAATAGGGCTGGGGATATAGCTTGGAGGTAGAATGCCTCTGAGTTCATCCCCAGTACCGCAAAAAAAAAAAAAAAAAAAAAAAAAAAAAAAAAAAAAAAAAAAAAAAAAAAAAAAAAAAAAAAAAAAAAGAAAGAAAGAAAGAAAGAAAGAAATTTAGTGAGGCAGTCAGCAACTTAGTGAGACCTTGTTTCCAAATTTAAAAAAGTGTGTGTGGGGGGGGGCTGGAAATGTAGCTCAGAGTTAGAATGTCCCTGGGTTCAATCCCCAGCACAAACAACAACAAAAACAGTGCACAATGGATTAAAGCCTAATATAAAAGCTAAAATCCAGCTGGGCATAGTGGCACACACTTGTAATCCCAGCATTTGGGAGGCTGAGACCGGAGGATCTGGGTTTGAGGCCAGCCTCAGCTACCTAGTGAGGCACTCCACAACTTAGTGAGACCCTGTTTTGAAATAAAGGATAAAAAACAGGGCTGGGGGTGTAGCTCGGAGGTAGAATGCCCCTGAGTTCAATCCCCAGTACCGCAAAAAAAAAAAAAAAAAAAAAAAAGAAAGAAAGAAAGAAAGAAAATCATTTTGTGGAAACTAACAAGTGTTGGTAAGGACATGAAGAAATCAGAACCCTTGTGCATTGCTGGTAAGAATGTGAAGTGGTGAAGCCACAGGACAAAAGTGTGCCAGTTCCTCAAAAAGCTAAACATAGACATAGCATATGACATAGCAACTCCACTCATAGTTCTACGTCCCTCAAAATTGAAAATAGTGACTCAGTCAGACACTTGTATGCCAGTATTCGTTGCGGCATTGTTCCCAATAGCCAAAGGGTGGAAACAGGCTGCGTGTCCATCAACAGATGACTGACTAAACGAAATGTGGTACCTAGAGACACAGAAGGGATTTTACTCAGCCAGAGAAAGGAACGGAGTTCTGATGCATCTATAACAAAGATAAAACTTGAAACATTATGCTATGCAAAATAAGCCACACAGAAGGACAGATATTGTATGATTCTACTTGGATGAAACATCTAGAACAGGCAAACTCATAAGCACAGAGAGTAGGTTGGAGGTCACTGAGGACTGGGGGAAGGAGGAAATTGGAAGTTAATTGCTTCATAATTGCAGTTTCTGTTTGGGGTAGAAAATAAAATTGGGAATAGTGGTGATAGTTGCACAACATTGTGATGTAATAAATGACAATGGAAGCCAGGCATGGTGGCGCATGCTTGTAATCCAGCATTCGGGAGGCTGAGACCGGAGGACCCAGGTTTGCAGCCAGCCTCAGCTACCTAGTGAGACACTCTGCAACTTAGTGAGACCCTGTTTCAAAATAAAGAATACAAAATAGGACTGGGGATACAGCTTGGAGGTAGAATGCCCCTGGGTGGTTCAATCCCCAGTACCACACACACACACAAAAAAAATAAGTAAATGACAATGGATTGTACACTAGAATGGAAAATCATATATATAACAAATATATAATTGATATATGTAAAATTGATATGAAATAAGAATTTATTATTTATATAAAATAAATTATCTTATATAAAATATATAATAAAATGATTATATAGAATAAATAAAATTATATATGTCAAAAAATACCACATAATGATGTATAATAACAAGTGCTGGCAAAGGATGCAGACAAAATGGAACCATCTGGTATCAACAGTGGGATGTAAAATGGTGCATGCATCTGCTTGGATAAGCAGTTTAATGATTCCTTAAAATGTTAAACAAAGGATTGCCATTGAATTCAGCAATTCAAATCTTAGTTAGACACCTAAGGGATTTTTGAAAACATACATTCAAGCCAGGCGTGGTGGTGCATGCTTGTAATCCCAGTACTTGGGAGGCTGAGACCAGAGGATCCCAGGTTCAAGGCCAGCCTCAGCTATTTAGTGAGGCACTTCTCAACCTAGTGAGATCTTGTTTCAAAATAAAGAATTAAAAAATAGGGTTGGGGGTGTAGCTCAGAGGTGGAATGCCACTGGGTTCAATCCCTAGTACTGCAAAAAAAAAAAAAAAAATACATCCACACAAAAATGTATATTCCAACTCTTCCAATACTCATAGCAGCCTTATTCATCAGAGCCAAAAGATAGAAACAAACCAGATGTCCATCAACGGATAAAGAAATGAATAAAAAGAATGTTGCAAGGGAATGTTACATCAAACAATGGAATACTACTTGCCCTTAAGATGGAATGAATTAAACATGCTACAAGATGGATAAATTGAAACCATTTTGCCAAGCGAAAGGAGTCAGACACAGTAAGTAGTTATGTTGTATGATTTGATTTCTGTGAAATGTCCAATCAGCCAAATCCATGGAGACAGAAAGTGCATCAGTGGTGGCCAGAGGCTGTGTGTGGGGGGGGGGGAGAATGGGAAGCGACCGCTAGTGGGGATGAGATTTCCTTTTGAATAATTAACAGGTTCTAGACTCCAGCAACGGCAATGATTATATATCTTTGTAAATATACTAATAAACATAGAATTTTGAACTTTAAGGGGGTGAACTTTATTTTACATTAATATTATCTCTATTTTTTCCAAGGAAAGGGATGGAAGAAAATACACTATACTGACACTGATCAAAAGAATGCTGGAGGAGCTGTCATCGCATCAGACATAGCAGGCTTTAGAGCAAAGAAGATTATCTCAGCCTCCCAAACGCTGGGATTACAAGTGTGTGCCACCACGCCCAGCTCCAACCCTACTTTTCATTTGTAGTTGAAACAGGGTCTCACTAGGTTAATGAGAGTATCACTACTTTTAAAGGCTGTCATCTAATCTGTGATCCTTCTGTTTCAGCCTCCCAAGTACTGGGACTACAGGCATGTGCCACCACACCTGGCTTGCCCATTTTTATTTTTATTTTATCTTCTTCTTCTTCTTCTTCTTCTTCTTCTTATTATTATTATTATTATTATTATTATTTGCGATACTGGGGATTGAATCCAGGGGCATTCTACCTCTGAGCTATACTCCCAGTCCTATTTTTTACTCTTTATTTTGAAACCGAGTATCACTAAGTTGTGGAGGGCCTCACTAAGTAGCTGAAGCTGCCACGACCCCGAGTCCTCTGGTCTCAGCCTCCCGAATGCTGGGATTACAAGCATGCGCCACCATGACTGTACTTGTTCATTTTTATTTATTTATTTATTTATTTATTTATTTATTTATTGCGGTACTGGGGATTGAACTCAGGGGCATTCTACCTCCGAGCTATACCCCCAGCCCTATTTTTTATTCTTTATTTTGAAACAGGGTCTCACTAAGTTGCAGAGGGCCTCACTAGGTAGCTGAGGCTGGCCTCGAACCCAGATTCTCCTGTCTCAGCCTCCCAAATGCTGGGATTACAGGTGTGCGCCACCACGCCCGGCTTGTTCATTTTTTAATTGGGTTGTTTAATTGTTTTTGCCTTCTTTAGTTGTTGAATGATAGTAGCTCTTTATATGTTCTAAATATTAACCTCAATTAGACATATACATTGCAAATATTTTCTCTGATTACATAGGTTGACTTTTCACTCTCTTGGTAATGATATTTGGTACATAGCTTATTTTTATTCTTTATTTTGAAACCAAGTCTCACTAAGTTGCGGAGTGCCTCACTACGTAGCTGAGGCTGGCCGCGAACCCGGATCCTCCGGTCTCAGCCTCCCGAATGCTGGGATTACAAGCGTGCGCCACCACGCCCGGCTGGTACATAGCTTATTTTTAAAATTTAATATATCTATATTTTCTTTGGTTGTTCATGCTTTTGCTATCACAGCCAAATTCAAGTTCATGAAGATTCGCTTGTTTTCTTCATTTTAGGATTTTAGCTTTTATATTAGGTTTTAATCTATTGTGTACCGTGTGCGTGCATGCGTGCATGCGTGTGTGCGTGCGTGAGTGTGTGTATTACTGTGAATTTAACCCAGGGGCATTCTACCTCAGAGCTATATCCCCAGCCCTTTTTATTTTAGTATTTGGAAACAGGGTCTCATTAAGTTGCTGACAGTCTCGCTAAATTGCTGAGACTGGCTTTGAACCTGCAATCTTCCCAAGTATTGGGATTACAAGTGTGTACCACCACGGCTGGCTGTGAGCTAAGTTTTGAATACAGTATGAGGTAGAAATCTAGTTGTCTCAACATAATCTTTTGAAGAGACTATCTCTTCTCTATTGAATGGACTTTTCTCTTGTCAAATATCAGTTGCCAGTGTGATGGTGCATGCCTGTAACCCAGTACTTGGGAAACTGAGACAGGAGGGTCACAGGTTCAAGGTCAGCATCACCAATTTAGTGAGACCCTGTTTCAAAATAAAAAAAAAATTTTTTTTTTTAAAGATAGGGGTGTAGCTCAGAGGTAGAATGCCCCTGGGTTCGATCCATGGTATCACAAATATAGAAGGGAAAAAAGAAATCAATTGACCAGAGATGTTTGTGTGTTTATTTTTAGATTGTCTGCTTTATTACATTGGTTCATGTATTTATCGCTATGCCATTACCAGTATTTTTTTTTTTTTTTTTTTTTTTTTGCAGTACTGGGGATTGAACTCAGGGGCATTCTACCTTTGAGCTATACCCCCAGCCCTATTTTTTATTCTTTATTTTGAAACCGAGTCTCACTAAGTTGCGGATTGCCTCACTAGGTAGCTGAGGCTGGCCGCGAACCGGGATCCTCTGGTCTCAGCTTCCCAAATGCTGGGATTACAAGTGTGCGCCACCACGCCTGGCTCCATTACCAGTATTTGAATTAAAATTGCTTTATGGTAAATTTTGAAATGAAGACTTTGAGACTTCAAACTCTGTTCTTTTCAAGATTATTTGGGGGCATTTGGGACTCCTTACAATTTCATATGAACTCGTGTGTGTGTGTGTGTGTGTGTGTGTGTGTGTGTGTGTGTTAGTTACTGGGAATTGAACCTAGGGGCATTCTACCTCCAAGCTACACCCCCAGCCCTATGTTTTATCCTTTATTTTGAAACAGGGTCTCACTAAGTTGCAGAGAGCCTCAGTAAGTAGCTGAGGCTGGCTGTGAACCTGCAATCCTCCCTTCTCAGTTTCCCACGTACTGGGATTACAAGCGTGCGCCACCACGCCCAGCATTCCATGTGAATTTGAATACTGGCTTTCCATTTCTGCAAAAAAGGCTATGAGATTTATTTAATTATTTTGTTGTACTGGGGATTGAGCTACACACCCAGTCCTATTTTATTCTGAAACAGGGTCTCAGTAAGTTGCTGAGGCTGGCCTTGAACCTGTGATCCTCCTGTCTCAGCCTCTCAAGTACTGGGATCACAGGCATGAGCCATTATGCTGTTTTTGTCAGGTTTTTAAACAATTTAGGCTATGGAAGCCCTACTCTGGAGATGAGGCCTTACAGAGTATTAAAGGGGCCCATCTGGACACCTTTTGTATACATGTTACTTTTGGGGGTGACTGCCCTTTGCATCCTGCGCCCTAGCGACACTGTTGTTTCTCTGCCTCCTTTCCCACAGGAGAGGGGGAGACTGAAGCCTTGTAGGTGCCCTTAGGATCAGTGTCTAGCTACCTACCTAACATCTGCAAAGGAGAGAGGCTTCCTCTTTTGCTTCTATATTGGGGCACAAACCTGTTCTGAATGAAGATTCCAAACAAGATCCAGAGAACCTGGCCAATAGCAGGAATGACCCCAAGCTCCGGCCTCAGAGTGAGGCTTCTGTCTCCCAGGAGCCCAAAGAGTTTGCCTTAACTTGGCAGGCTCCAGTAAGACCAAAAAGGTCTCAGGGCAGCCACAGCAAGATGTCTGGTTTGAGGGCGTGGGCTCCTAGTCCTGGTCTACCTGGATCTGGGTGTGAGACCCTGGAGAGAGACTGCTTAGCCTCTCCCAGACCTTAAGTGAGGTTTAAAAGGTATATGATGATAGGCATGGTGGTGCACGCCTGTAATCCCAGTAGTTGGGAGGCTGAGACAGGAGTATGGCAGGTTCTAGACCAGCCTCGAAAACTTAGCGAGGTTCTCAGCAACCTAGAGAGACTCTGTTTCGAAATAAATAAATAAACAAATAAATAAATAATTTTTTTTAAAAAAGGGCTTGGGTGTAGCTTGAAGGTGGATTGCCCCTGGGTTCAATCTCCAGTACCCTTCTCGCCCCAAATGTATAGGAGCTGGATGAGACCACGCCTGCCTGGCACTCCCGGAACATGGGTGCAGATTTCCCACTTCACAGCCCAAGGTGGGGAGATCGGAGGCCACAACAGGAGCGATTTTGCAGGTAAGAAAGTTGTCGGGTCACTCTGCAAGTACTAGAAGCCCCCAGTGACCAAGCCAAGTCACTTCCGCTTGGAAGGGCAGCTGGCCTTGGAGGCGGAAGTCGCAGCAGGGTTCACTGGGAAGTGTAGTCTGTGAGGAAGAAGCATGGAGTGGTTCCTGGCAGAGCTGAAGCTTCATGAGGGAGCCTCTATATGACTGAGTGTGACTTTAAGTAAAAGAGGGACACCATTTCCCAGCTGGCTGGAGCGCGTCACCCAGAGGTGTACCCAATGGAGGTCAGTGGGAGCCGCTGAGCATCCTGGGAGGAGAAAGTCCCCGCCCACCACGCAGAGGATTCTGGGCATTGTAGTTCAGGCACCACGCTTTAGGCGATCCCGTTCTAGTGGATGGAGTCCAAGTGTCTTGGAGTTTTGGTAGGTCTAAAGCTGGTTCAGGTCCAGCCATCCTGCCTTTCTTATTTGGAGGGAAGGGCAGACAGCTTAACCACTTCCAGAGAGGGTTTGATTAGGAGTGGGGTGGCCACTGTGGCACGATCTTGGGGTGCCAGTTTGTCTGATTGTCTCTAGGTTTGGGCCTTGGAGAAGGAGATCAAGCTGGGGCTCATTCGGCAATTTTTTCAAAGGTCCAGGGGACCAGCACTGACCACAAAACCCACTGGATTTAAAATTCCATTTTATTTTATAAATTGAGAAATGGCAAATGCTCAGAAGTAGGTAGAACTCCCCAGACTTGTCATCCAGATTCAACGCTTAAGAGTTGATCACTCTTGATTCATCTCAAAGAATCTGTACAAGCATTTGGAAGGCTGAGACCGGAGGATCCAGGTTGGCGGCCAGCCTCAGCTTCCTAGTGAGGCATTCCGAAATAAGACTGGGGGTAAAGCTCGAAGGTAGAATGCCCCTAGGTTCAATCCCCAGTACTAAAAGAAAAAAAAAAAAAAAAAAAAGAATCTGTACAATCTTTAAAAGCCTGGTACGTTTTCTACAGATTATCACTTTATAGGTTTGTCACCTTGGGCAAGAGACTGATCTCACTGTGCCTCAGTGCTCTCATCTGTGAAATGGTAACAGCAGCTACTTCATTGGGCTGTTGTAAGGACAGAATGAGGTGAGACTCACACAGTCTCTAGTCTATAGTGAGTGCTCAGTAAGTGCTTCCTTTCATTATTAGTAGCAGAGGAACACTTCATGCTCAATGTTAAAACAGCATGCCAGAGAAGGATTCCTTCTTCCCGCATTCCTTCCTTCTTGTGGTTCTGGGGATTGAACACAGGGACACTCTACTACTGAGTTACTTGCCAGGTGTTTATTTGTTTACTTTTTAAATTTTGAGACAGGGTCTCACTAAGTTGCCAAGTGCCAGAACCTGTCAGCACAATCAGATGGTCCTGAGAGGAGAAAGGATGGATTAAAGAGTCAAGACTCCATGAGCTGGGCGTGGTGGCGCACGCTTGTAATCCCAGCATTTGGGAGGCTGAGACCAGAGGATCCTGGTTCGCAGCCAACCTCAACTGCTTAGTGAGGTCCTCCACAACTTAGTGAGACCCTGTTTCAAAATAAAGAATAAAAAATAGGGCTGGGGGTGTAGCGCGGAGGTAGAATGCCCCTGAGTTCAACCCCCAGTACCACAAAAAAAGAAAAAGAAAAAAAAGACTCCATGTCCTCGGGAGGGCTATCAGTGAATACTGAAGCCCCGAGTTTATTTTTCAGGGTGTTTTTATACAATCATACAAGGAAGATCGTCTAAGAAAAAGATCAGGCGATTTTGATTCATACCACAGAAAAATATCACATGTAAAGATCAAAAACATACTTTTACAGAAAATCTCATTGTTTTAAGAAAACACATTAGTCCTGAAACCCTTTAGCCATACGTTAATATTTAGCCTAACCTATTGTCTAAAAGTATATTGCATACTTCTGCCCAAGTTTACCATTCAATTGACTGTTTTCATGAACCCTTAAGAAAACCTATTAACCTTATGAAATCCTACTAACTTTGTAGCCAACACCATCTTGGTCTCACTAGAGCCTGCCAAGTTAAAGCAAACTCTTTGGGTTCCTGGGAAACAAAAGCCTCACTCTGGGGCCATTCCTGCCATTAGCCAGGTCCTTTGGATCTTGTTTGGGCTCTCGGTTGAGAACGGGTTGCGCCTCATTTGAAAGCAAGGGAGGAAGCCTCTCTCCTTGTGAGGTGACTCGTCCCTTTAAGGCGAGAAGTCTTAGGCGCTGTCAGTTTCTTGACTAAAGGTCATCAGGGCATCCTGCAGCTAAACTGGAATGTGAAAAAGAATTTTAACTGCCCTTATCTTCTTCTGTAATCTGCTTCGGTTGGGTGAGTTATGAGGAAGTTGCCCGCAAGATAACATCTAAAAGCCGCGTTGTTTGTTCTGTAAGCTCACCTGGTGTTTGTCAAATGATGTAATGCTTTTTATAACTATGACCTGGACTTTACCAGGGGGAATAAAATGGGCCGGTATCAAAAAGTGCTCGGGTAGCCGGGAGTGGTGGCACCGGGCATGGTGGTGCACGCCTGTAATTCCAGCATTTGAGAGGCTGAGACCAGAGGATCCAGGTTCGCGGCCAGCCTCAGCTATCTAGTGAGGCACTCCGCAACTTAGTGAGACCCTGTTTCAAAATAAAGAATAAAAAATAGGGCTGGGGGTGTAGCTCGAAGGTAGAATGCCCCTGAGTTCAATCCCCAGTACCACAAAAAAAGGAAAAAAAAAGTGCTCCAGTATTAATTTCCAAAATGTAAAAAGCAGTCCATCTGGGTGCTGTGCAGGCACTCGGGGAGGGAGGCCGCAGCTTTGCCTGTTACTCCTCAGAGCGCCTCCTGCCCTTTGTCCTAATGGTCACCCTCAGTAAAGCCTTTAGCCCTAAAAATACCTAGAAGCAACTAAACCCCTAAGATCACAGTGACTGCCTGGTGCATTTTAGAGTCATAAAGATAGCAAGAGCCTTACGCCTCACTCTCAGAGATCACACACAGCTGCACTGGCCTCAACTAGTGCCTCTGTTCACCTCCTCTTCTTTGGGGCCTGGCCTTGGTAAACTCCATGGGTTACTTCAAAACACCCATAGCTAATGGGCAACCAATACAGCCCAATACAATAGAGGTCAAAACAAGGTAGATTATTGACCCCCACACTTAATAAACACACTATCCAGAGACAAGGCACCACCCGCCTAAGAAATAAGTTACTAGCCCGTCACCTTGGTAATGCTGATAAGGACATACGAATACAAAATCTGTATTTAAGGGGCCTGAGTGGGGGAGTTCCATTTGCGGGCTCTCCAGCATGTTTACTAGGCACGCTGCCTTTCTTCTCTTCCCTTTGTATTTCCTACTGACTTTATAATAAAGTTTTTGTTAATGCTGCACCAAGCAGTCTATTAGTTTTAATTTCTCGATTCAATTTATTTTCTTGATTTTAATTTCTCGATTCAACTTATTTTCTTTGAATGGAGGAAAAGAGCCCCAAACACTGTTAGAACTGTAACATTAAAAAAAAACAAAACAAAACAAAACAGCAAGCCGGGCGTAGTGGCGCACGCTTGTAATCCCAGCATTCGGGAGGCTGAGACTGGAGATTCCGGGTTCGAGGCCAGCCTCAGCTACCTAGTGAGGCACTCTGCAACTTAGTGAGACCCGGTTTCAAAATAAAGAATAAAAAATAGGGCTGGGGGTGTAGCTCGGAGGTAGAACGCCCCTGAGTTCAATCCCCAGTACCGCTAGTCCTCAAGGCAGTAGTACCCTGAGGCTCCTCTTTGACATTTTGGAGCTTGGTGTGTCTCTGGGTCACCTCGCAACAGGTGGAGATGTTAGGTAGCTAGCTAGACATCCGCAGAAGGGGCCGCCTGGAACGGACCTAAGGGCACCAGCAGAGCCGTGGTGTTCCCTCCCCTGTGGGAAAGGGGGCAGAGAAACAACACAGGATCGCTAAGGTGCCACATGCAAAGGGCAGTCAGTCACCCCAAAATGTAATATGTATAAAAAATGTGTCCAGATAGGCACCTTTAAAACTCTATAAGAGCCAGGCGTGGTGGCCCATGCTTGTAATCCCAGTATTTGGGAGACTGAGGAGGATCACAGGTTTGAGGGCAGCCTCAACAAGTAGTGAGACTCTCATCAACCTAGTGAGGTCCTGTTTCCAAATAAGAAATAAAAAGCCGGGCATGGTGGCGCACGCTTGTAATCCCAGCATTTGGGAGGCTGAGGAGGCTGAGGAGGATCTGGGTTCACGACCAGCCTTGACTACCTAGTGAGGTCCTCCGCAACTTAGTGAGACCCTGTTTCAAAATAAAGCATAAAAACTAGTGCTGGGGGTATAGCTCGGAGGTAGAATGCCCCTGAGTTCAATCCCCAGTACCGTAAAAGAAAGAAAGAAAAAGAGAGAGAGAGAGAGAGAGAGAGAGAGAGAGAGAGAGAGAGAGAGAGAGAAAGAAAGAAAGAAAGAAAGAAAGAAAGAAAGAAAGAAAGAAAGAAAGAAAGAAAGAAAGAAAGAAAATCGGGCTGGAGGTGTAGCTTGAAGGTAGAATGCCTCTGGCTTCAATCCCCAGTACCATCAAAAACAAAAACAAACAAACAAACAAACAAAAACCCTCCATAAGGCCTCACTCCCAGAGTAAGGTTTCTGCAGCCTTAATTGTTTGAACACCTGACAAAGACAGCATGGCAGTACATGCCTGTGATCCTAGTACTTGAGAGACTGAGACAAGAGGATCACAGGTTCAAGGCCAGCCTCAGCAACTTACTGAGAATAACTTACTGTTTCAGAATAAAATAGGACTGGGGGTGTAGCTCAATACCCAGTACTACAAAATAAATAAATCCCAACAGTCTTTTTCGCAGAAATGGAAAGCCAGTATTCAAATTCATATGGAATTGCAAGAACTCCCAAATACCCCCAAATAATCTTGAAAAAGAAGAAAGTTTGAGGATTGAAACTCTTCATTTCAAAATTTACCATACAGCAATTGTAATACAAACACTATTATTGGCATAAGGATAAATGTATCGACCAATGTAATAAAATAGACGATCTAAGCCAGGCATGGTGGCAAACACTTGTAATCCCAGTACTTGGGAGGCTGAGACAGGAGAATTGTGGGTTCGAGGCCAGCCTCAGCTACTTAGTGAGGCTCTCTGCACGATAGTGAGACCCTGTTTCAAAATAAAGAATAGCTGGGTGTGGTGGCGCACGCTTGTAATCCCAGCATTTGGGAGGCTGAGACCGGAAGATCCAAGTTCGGGGCCAGCCTCAGCTACCTAGTGAGGCACTCTGCAACTTAGTGAGACCCTGTTTCAAAATAAAGAATAAAAAATAGGGCTGGGGGTATAGCTCAGAGGTAGAATGCCCCTGAGTTCAATCCCCAGTACCTAAAAAAATAAAGAAAGAATAAAAAATAGAGTTGGGGGTATAAATCAGAGGTAGAATGCCCCTGGGTTCAATCCCCAGTACCACAAAAAATAAAACGAAATAATAATAATAATAATAATAATAATAATAATAATAATAAAATAGAAGATCTAAAAATAAACACACCTCAATAGACAATTGATTTCTTTTTCTTCTTTTTTTTTTGGTACTGAGGATTAAACCCAGGAGCATTCTTCCTCCAAGCTACAACCCCAGCTCTTTTCTTTTTCTTTCTTTTTTTTTTTTTTTTTTTTGTGGTACTGGGGATGGAACCTGGGAGCATTCTACTTCCAAGTTGCACCCCCAGCCCTATTTTTTATCCTTTATTTTGAAACAGGGTCTCACTAAGTTGCAGAGTGTCTCACTAGGTAGCTAAGGCTGGCCACAAACCCGGATCCTCCAGTCTCAGCCTCCCAAATGCTGGGATTACAAGTGTGCACCACCACGCCTGGCTTCATTTTTTATTTTGAAACAGGGTCTCTCTAAGTTGCTGAGCCTGCCCTTGAACCTGTGACCCTCCTGTCTTAGTTTCCCAAGTACTGGATTATAAGCATGTGACCTCAAACTGGCTGGCAACTGATTATTGACAAGATTGTTAAATCCACTCAATACAGAAGAGATATTCTCTTCAAAAGATTAGTTGGGACAACTGGATTTCAACCTCATACTATATTCAAAACTTCTCTCACAGTCAGGTGTGGGGACTCATGCTTACAATTCCAATACTTGGGAGACCGAGACAGGAGGATTGTAGGTTTAAAGCCAGGCTCGGCAATTTAGTGAGATCCTGTTTCCAAATAGTAAAATACAAAAGGGCTGGGGATGTAGCTCAGAGGTAGAATGCCCCTGGGTTCAATCCCCAGTAACACACACACACACACACACACACACACACACACACACACACACACACAGAGCACGCAATGGATTAAAGCCTCATATAAAAGCTAAAATCATAAAGTTTTTAGAAGAAAACAAGTGAATCTTCATGACCTTGAATTTGGCTGTGATAGCAAAAGCATGAACAATGAAAGAAAATATAGATAACTTATTATTTAAAAATAAACGTACGTAACCAAGTGTCCTAACAAGAGAGTAAGAAGTCAACCTATCTTTTTTTGTTTCTGGTACTGGGGATTGAACCCAGGGGCATTCTACCTCCGAGCTACATCCCCAGCCCTAGTTTTTAGTGTTTATTTTTTGAAACAGGGTCTCACTAAGTTGCAGAGGGCCTCCCTAAGTAGCTGAGGCTGGCCATGAACCCGGATCCTTTGGTCTCAGCCTCCCAAGTGCTGGGATTACAAGTGTGAGCTACCATGCCTGGCTCTCAAAAAGTCAACCTATTAATGAGAGAACATACTTGCAGCTTAAATGTCTAATAGGGGTTAGTATCCAGAACATATAAAGAGCTACTGTAACTCAACAACCAAAGAGACAAAACAATTGAAACAACCCAATTGAAATATGAGCAAGCCAGATGTGGTGGCACATGCCTGTAATCCCAGTACTTGGAAGGCTGAAACAGGAGGATCACACATTTGGTGATAGCCTCAGTAAGTACTCAGACTCTCAACAACCTAGCAGACCCTGTTTCAAACTAAAAATAAAAAATACAGCTGGAGGTGTAGCTAGGAGTTAAAATGTCCCTGGGTTCAATCCCTAGTACCACAATAATGATAATAATTGTTATTATTATAATTAAAAATGGGCAAAGGACTTATAAACATCTCTTGAGAGATAATATCTAAGCCTGGCATGGTGGTACATGCTTGTAATCCCAGTACTTGGGAGGCTGAGACCGGAGGATCGGGGTTTGCAGCCAGCCTCAGCTACTTAGTGAGGCCCTCTGCAACTTAGTGAGACCCTGTTTCAAAATAAAGAATAAAAACATAGGGCTGGGTTTGTAGCTTGGAGGTAGAATGCCCCTGGGTTCAATCCCCAGTACCAAAAAAAAAAAAAAAAAAGAAAAGAAAAAAAGAAAGAAACGCCACCCCCATCACCCCACTAGCGGCCGCTTCCCATTCTCCCCCCCACAGCCTCTGGCAACCACTGACGCACTTTCTGTCTCCATGGATGTGGCTGGTCTGGACATTCCACAGAAGTGAAGTCATACAATGTGATTTCGTATTGTGTCTGGCCTCTTTCACTTGGCACAGTGTTTTCAGTTTATTCATCTTTAGCATGCATCATTAATTCATTCCTTCTTACTGCCAAATAGTATTCCACTGGCTGATGTGCAATTCTCTTGTGCCATTCTCTTTGGCTCATCCCTTTATCAGTAGATGGATCTTTGGTTTGTTTCCCTCTTTTGGCTCTGATGAATACAGCTGCTATGAATATTGGCATCTGCGTTTTTGTGTGGGTATATGTTTGCACATCCCTTAGATGTATAACTAAGATGTCGGCTAGTGAGTCCAACGGCGATCCTATATTTGACATTTCAAGGAGTCACTAAACTACTTATCCAAGCAGAAGCGTGCACCGCATACATCCCACTGTTGATACAAGAAGGTTTCATTTTCTCTGCATCCTTTGCCAGCACTTGTTATTGTACACCATTTTTTGTGGTATCTTTTTGTCTTGGAAATATATATATGTCTCCAAGATATTTGTTAAGGTATGTTATAGTCCAGAATGTGGTTTATCTTGGCAAGTGTTTCATGTCCATTTGAAGAGACTGTGCATTCTGCTGTTATTGGATGAAATAGTCTACAGTGTTAATTAGATCAAGTTCAGTAATCGTGAAATAGATAAAGATAGATATAGGTATAAGTAGATATAAATATATTCCATTGTGGTATGCAACCCAGTGGTGATTTCCATTCACAATGTTGTGAAGCTATTACCACTATTTCCAGTTTTAGTTATTTATTTATTTTTTTGCGGTACTGGGGATTGAACTCAGGGGCGTTCTATCTCCGAGCTATACCCCCAGCCCTATTTTTTATTCTTTACTTTGAAACCGGGTCTCGCTAAGTTGCGGAGTGCCTCACTAGGTAGCTGAGGCTGGCCGCGAACCCGGATCCTCAGGTCTCAGCCTCCCAAATGCTGGGATTACAAGCGTGCGCCACCACGCCCGGCTCCAGTTTTATTTTTTACTCCAAATAGAAATTAACTTCCAATTCCCCCCATCCTTCAGTCCTCCAACATACTCTCTGTCTTTATGAATTTGCCTGTTCTAGACTTTCATATGTGTAGAATCATACAATATCTGTTCTTCTGTGTGGCTTATTTTGCTTAGCATACTGTTTCAGGGTTTATCTGTTACATCGCATATGACAACTCCATTCCTTTTTATGGCTGAGTAAAATCCCCGGTACAGAAAATAATAAATAAATAAATATCTGGCATATGTGGACGGGTGTGATCTTGCATGCCTCTGATGCCAGTACTTGAGAGGCTGGTATCTAGGATGGCTGCTTCCAGACCAGCCTCAGCAACTTATTGTGGTTCTCACAATGTAGAGAGGCCCTGTTAGAAAATAAGAAAATAAAATGGGCTGGGGTGTAACCCAGAGACAGAAAGCCCCTGAGTTCAATTCCCAGTACCCCTCCCCGGTCGCCAAATGTACAGGAGCTGGACAAGACTACTGCCTGGTGCTCCCAGAATATGGGTGTAAAATTCTAACCCCACAGCCAGAACTGGGGAGACCCGCGGCCCTGGCAGCCCTAACTGTGCAGGCAAGAAACTTGGGCAACTCTAGAAGCCAAAGCAGCGCCCGCCCCGGCCGCTCCGCCCGCCCCGGCCACCAGCTGCGGAAGTCGTGCGGGCGTCCCTGGGAAGTGTAGTCTGCGAGGCAGAAGCGCGGATGGGGGTGGGCGAGAGCGTCGCCAGGAGGCTCTTCACGACCGGTGAGCAGGACTTAAGTCCTGCGGGCTGGGCACGTCGCCCAGAGACAGACCCCTAGGAAGGCAGCGGGAGCTGCAGGGCACCTCGGGAGGGGGAGCCCGCCCTCCAGGGGACTCTGGGAGGTGTAGTCGGGGCGCCCTGCTGGACGGGGTCCCGGCTGGTCACTGAGCTCCGCCCTGCTCCTTGGCGCGCAGGTGAGTGAGGCCCCCGCGACCCTGGCCAGCCGGCCCTTTCCTGCAGGGAGGGAAGTCCTGAAGGCCAGGTGGAGGGGCCGCGCAGCCCTGGCGGGGGTGCGGGGAGCAGGGGGGCCGCCTGCGGGCTGGGCTGCGCGCCCCCGGAGAGCTCGCTGGGTGCGGGCGCCCATCTCCGCGGAAGCCAGGTGGACCGCAGCTCAGAGCCGGCTGGAGGGTGGGTGCAGGGCTCAAGCCTTCTGTCCTAGGGTGCTTGTGGGTGGAGAGACCCGACCTTGGATGAAATCCCAGTATTGCGAGAGGGGTCGCTCATGCCTTGAGTGTCCAGGTTTGGGGGGCTTGGGTAAATAGGCTTTTAGGGGTCCGGTATCTCCGGGGCAATGGGTGGGGACTGTTTTCAAGGCCAGGTTTCCCGGGGATTTGGTCGGTTGAGAGCTAGTGGTGGCCCAACCATTCTGTCTTTCTTGGGGTGGGGGGCAGGCTGGCTTCACAGGACAAGCGTGTGTTCGATTGGGTGCGGGGGGCGGGGGGCACTGTGGCAGGATCGTGGGGTTTGATCGTCCCTGAGCTTGGGCCCTGGAGAGGGAGGTAGAGTTGGGTCTCATTCGACAAGTTTTTCAAAGGTCCAGGGGAGGAGCACTGACCAGAAAAACCACAGGATTTTAAATTCTGCAGCACTGGGGATTGAATTCAGGGGCATTCTACCCCCGAGCTACACCCCAAGTCCGATTTTTTATTCTTTATTTTGAAATAGGGTCTAAGTTGCAGAGTGCCTCACTAGGTAGCTGAGGCTGGCAGGGAACTGGATCCTCTGGTCTCAGCCTCCCAAGTACTGGGATTAGAAGTGTGCACCACCACGCCTTCTCTTCCCTATTTCCTACTGACTTTGTAATAAAGTTGTTTTAATGCTGCAGCCAAGCCGTCTATTAGTTTTAATTCTCGATTCAATTTATTTTCTTTGAATCGAGGAAAAGAGCCCTCAACGCTGTTACAACTGTAACAGGGCTTTTTTTTTTCTTGATTCATCTCAAAGAATCTGGACAGCCTTCAAGAGCCTGGTCCCCACAGCCAGATTTCTGCAGGAGGTTGTCACTTTATAGGTTTGTCACCCTGGGCAAGAGGCTGATCTCACTGTGCCTCAGTGCTCTCATCTGTAAAATGGTAACAGCAGCTACTTCATTGGGCTGTTGTAAGGACAGAATGAGGTGAGACTCACACCGTGCCTGGAGCAGTCTCTTTCTTATAGTAAGTTCCCAGTGAGTCTTTCCTTTCATTATTAATAGCAGAGGAACACTTCATGCTCAGTGTTAATGGCGTGTCAGAGAAGGCTGGCTCCCTCCCTCCTTCCTTTCCTTCCTTCCTTTCTACTTTCTCCTTTCCTTTTCGTGGTTCTGGGGATTGAACCCTTGAACCCAGAGATGCTGTACCACTGAGGTACACCCCAACTCTTTATTTTTTATTCTTTTTATTTTTTTGGCAGTACTGGGGAATTGAACCCAGAGGTATTCTACCTCTGAGCTACACCCCCAGCCCCCCCCCCTTTTTTAATTCTTTATTTTGAAACAGGGTCTCACTAAGTTATGGAAGGCCTCACTATATAGCTGAGGCTGGCTGCGAACCTGCGATCCTCCTGTCTCAGCCTCCTAAGTACTGGGATTACAATCGTGCCCCACTGCGCCCGGCTTCTTTTTAAATTTTTGCTAAGTCTCCCCGGCTGACCTCAAGTTTGCAATCCTTCTACCTCAGCCTCCTAAGTTGCTGGATTACAAGCGTGCACCATTGCACCTGCTGGCAGGCTGTGTTGCTAGAGTGCATACTGGCTCTGTTCCTAGGAATCTGCTCACAACTTTTTCTCCTGTGGTAGGTCCCTTCCTGATGCCTGACCTCTGGCTGCCCACAGAGGACTGCTGGGGAAGGGGAGGACTCCTGGGCTCCTGACTACCCAGCTCCAGGTGAGTGCCACTTGCTTTTGCATCTTGAGCCATGAGTAGGTTTTCTTTGTTCCGCGTTGACATTTCGTATCCTACAGTGTTCTCTCCAAGGATCAGAGCTCCAGCTGGTTCCTCTAGGAAAACAGGCCTGTTCTCACTGTGATAGTTTTTTTTTTTTTTTTTTTTTTTTTTTTTTTGCGGTACTGGGAATTGAACTCAGGGGCATTCTACCTCCGAGCTACACCCCCAGCCCTATTTTTTATTCTTTAATTTGAAACCAAGTCTCACTAAGTTGTGGAGTGCCTCACTAGGTAGCTGAGGCTGGCCTCGAACCCGGATCCTCCGGTCTCAGCCTCCCGAATGCTGGGATTACAAGCGTGCGCCACCACGTCCGGCACTGTGACAGTTTTTACAGGGAGCATTCCAACCTGGTGTTCACATTAGTTACACATCAACCTATATGGTATTTCTCCTCTGAGCAGTTTAGAGAATTCTCATTCCTAGGGCTTAGTGCTTTTGAAATTCTGCTCAGCATTCATGTCTGTGTCTTTAGTCCCCCTTATTCTTTTTCCTGCTAGAGGAGTTTGTAGTAAATCTAAGATTTATCATTTCTTTCTTTTTGTGTGTGTGTTACTGGGGATTGAACTCAGTGTCATTCTACGTCCCAGCTACACCCCTAGCCCTATTTTATTTTGAAACTGGCATTGGGAAAAGGCAGGAAAAGAGAAGCATCTAGAATTCAGCATGACGGTTTACCCATCCCTGTCTCTCCTCCTGTTTTTTCTGATCTTGCTGACCCATGATAATAGCTGTCCCTTTTACCTCATGGTACCAGCCGGGCCTCTGAGCTTTCCTTGCTTCCTTGTTCATTCCAAACTTACCTCCATTTGATTAGCTGTTGTATTCTTCCTCCACCTACGCATACTACGTGATTCTGTCTTCTCTTTGTCTCCATTCCTGCACCACCCCATCCTCCTGGTTTTTCCCCTAGTTTTTGCCTTATGTCTTTCCTTCCATTAAAGCTAAACTCCTTAAAAGAATTATATTTGCTGTCACCATTTCTTTCATCCCATTGTCTCTTAAACATTGCCATAAGGCTTTTTCAGCTCTGCTGATCAAAAAATATCCTTATCAAGGTCACCATTATTCTGCCTGTTGGCTAAAAACCGTAGTCAATTCTTAGCAACATTTTACAGAGTTGCTTACTTCCTCTTTGAAATATCCTTTCTCCCAGTGGCTGTGGTTTCCAGTTGTCCTCTAACCTTATAGGCTGATCTTCCATTGTCCCTTTTGCTGCCTCCTCCTCTAGTCCCAACCTCCACTGCTTTCAGTTTGGATCTTGCCTCTTCCCCAGCTGGACTCTCCGTGGTGGTAGTGTCCACTGGTGAGGTTTTAGATGCCGTTGCTCTGAGATTCAGCCTCGGTCTCAGCCTTCACCTGCATATCCTAGTCTCCTACTGTCTGCTTCACATTTTCACTTAGATACCTTAATGTTATCTCAATCCTAATGTGTCCAATAACAAACGCCGGTCACATGCTTCACCCTAGTGGAGTATAGAAGTTCTTTCAAAGGCAGCGGAGACCTGGCAACTCCTGATAGATCACAGGCAACTTTTTAGATTGCTCAGCCTCAAAACCTTGAAGTCATCCTCAATTCCTTTCTTGCTCTTATACCTTTCCCATATTAAGCAAATCCGAGCTCTAACAATCTCCAAAGCCCTATTGCTTCCATAAAAGTGCAGACCACCATTGCATCTGGATCATTGCCTTTGAGTGGTCTCTGTCTCTCTCTTTTTTTCAGTACTGGGGATTGAACACAAGGGCATTCTACCTCTGAGCTACACCCCCATTCCTATTTTTTTTATTCTTTATTTGAGACAGTCTCACTAAGTTGCAGAGAGCCTCACTAAGTAGCTGAGGCTGATCATGAACCCAGATCCTCCAGTCTCAGCCTCCCAAGTACTGGGATTATAAATGTGCACCACCATGCCCGGCTCTTTTTTTTTTTTTTTTTTTTTTTTTTTTAATGTACTAAAGATTAAACAAAGGAACATTCTGCCTCTGAGCTATGTCCCCAACCATTTTTATTTTTTATTTTGAAATAGGGTCTCAATAAGTTGTTGAGAGTCTCTTTAAGTTGTTGAAGCTAGATTTGAACCTGTAATTCTCCGGTTCAGCCTGCCACTTACTGTGATTACTGGTGTACGCCACCATGCTTGAATAATGCTTGAGTGGTCTCTTGACTTCTTCCCTTTTCTCCCTGCTAACAAATATTAGTTCAGCAACCAGAAGGATCTTTTTGAGTACAAATCAGATCATGCCGTATATTTGCTCAAAATCCTGTAGTGGCTTCTCATCTTACCCAAAGTCAAAACCAGTGTCCTTCAAGGCCAGGTCTAATCTTCCCAGTCATGCCCTTGGACTTTGTCCCCTCCACTCCATCTCAGTCAAACCACATCAACCAGTGACCTGTCTGCTCTTAGCCACACCAGCCTGACTTTTGCATCGGGGCCTTTGGCTGTTCTCTGATCGAGATGTTTACTCCCTCACACACTTCAGATTTTTACTAAGTCATCTCAGAGAGGCCTTTCCTAGTCACCCTGCTTAATACTCCAAACCCCAGCCCACGTCTGTTACCACTTACCTTCCTCTGTGCTTCATTTCTCTTCAACTCTCCTCACTTTCTGATTTACTCTGTGTTCATTCCTTCACTTCATGTGCCCTCTTCCTCCTCCAGGTCAGTGACGTCACGGCAGGTGTTTGTGTCTTCGTTCACGTCTGGATCACCAGTGTTTGCAACGGTGTCGCACCACTTATAATGTATAAATATATAATGTAATATAACATATAACTTAATAGATATCTACTGGACAAAGGAATAGCCCAGCCGTGTGTATACAGAGCTGAGGCTAAGCAGGATGCTGGGTGATGGTCTGCAGAAGCAGTGAGGTGCCCTTGTCCTGGTGCGGCAGCTGGTGTGAGGTGGGGAATTGAGAGAGTGGACGGAGAAACAGTTGGCCTTGGGAATTGGTTTTATGTGGTCATGGTGGGTGGATGATGTGGGGAGTGATTTTGTCCGTAAGAAAGCTAATCCCAGGACTTGGGAGGCTGAGACAGGAGGATCACAGGTTTGCAGCCAGCCTCAGCTACTTAGTGAGGCCCTCCACAACTTAGTGAGACCCTGTTTCAAAATAAAGAATAAAAAAATAGGGCTGGGGGTGTAGCTCGGAGGTAGAATGCCCCTGGGTTCAATCCCCAGTACCGCAAAAAAAAAAAAAAAAAAGAAAGAAAGAAAGCTGACGAGAGAAAGGGCACAACATGTCTGAAAGGGTTCTGATAATGGATTACTGCACAACAAACCACCCTAAAACTTGGTGGCTTAGAAGAGCAACCATGTTAATATCCCTAATCCTTTGGGTTCCCTGCACTAGCTGGGCAGTTCCTCTGCTGTGAGTTACAGATCTCTCTGAGGCAGTAGTCATTTGGGGACTCATTTGGGCTCCTCACACATTTGGTGCTTTGGTGGGTTGGCTGAAGGTGGGGTCAGCTGGGACCCTGGGCCTCACTCCATGTTGTACCTGGGCCTCTATCTCTCTCTGTGTTCTCTCCAGTGAACTTCTTAAATGATATCTTAGTGATATCAAGCGTGAAAGCTAACACTCTTAAGACTTAAACCTGTAAAGCCAGGCAAGTGGCACACACCTGTAATCCCAGCTTCTCAGGAGGTTGTGTCAGAAGCATCACAAGTTCAAAGCCAAGCTCAGCAACTTAGTGAGACCCTGTCTCACATTAAAATAAAAAGGCCTGGGATGTAGCTCAGTGGTAAAGTGCTTCTGGGTTTAGTCCTCAGTAGTACCCCCCTATACACACACACAAAAGCTGGGTGTGGTGGCACATACCTGTAATCCGAGTACTTGGAAGGCTGAGGCAGTAGGATTGCAGGTTCAAGGCCAGTATGCAGTCACTCAGGGAGAACCTGTTTCAAAAATAAAAAGTGTTCTAGGTTCAATCCCCAGCGCCACACATACACATACAACAGACTTCAACCTGTAAGTGGCACAGTGTTGCCTGTGTCACATTTACTAGCTAGAACAGAAACGAGGCCAGCCTGAAAGGGCTCCCAGTGTTTAAAGCTGGAAGAATTTGAACAGCAAAATAAACTGATAATATTGTATTACAACCCCTAGGATAAGATATGAATCTATGCTGGCATAAATAAATGAATACAAATAAATGAGGAGATGGAACAGCTCTTGTGTACAGAGTTCTAATGAGTTTAGAATGAAAGAGGGAAACAGAACATTGTCATTTAGTAAATACCACAGCAGTAACTGTCGCAGGCAGGCTTCACAGATACATGGCATGTCAGTAGGTAGGTGGAGGTTTTTATTTTATTTATTTATTTGCGGTATTGGAGACTGAACCCAGGGGCATTCCACCTCCGAGCTATATGCCCAGCCCTATTTCTTTATTCTTTATTTTGAAACAGGGTCTCACTAAGTTGCAGAGGGCCTAAGTAGCTGAGGCTGGCCTCGAACCTGGATCCTCCAGTCTCAACCTCCCAAGTACTGGGATTACAAGGGTGCGCCACCTTGCCCGGCTTAGGTGGAGGTTTTTAAGAGAAACTGGGTATTTGTATAATCTCAAAGTATCTTTCCCAAAGTGTCTTGTTATACTTAGTATAAGATATTTATTAATGATATTAAATTCACAGTGGAGAAACCCAGCAGACGCTGCCTTAACCAAGTAGTCAAGATCAAGGTTAATATCACCAGTTATGAGACACATACCAGTATGAATTCACTGATAGGGTGCAATGAACAGAACACATCACGGTGTCTGAGATATTCCAGCCAAAAGTGAAATAATTTCATTCTGATCATGGAAGAAAAACCATACAAACCAAAATTGAGGGAAATTCTTCAAAAGTGTCGAGTTCACAAAAGAAAAGACAGGATGTGTTACAGATGGGAGATTAAAGATAGTAAACAACCACATTTGGGATCTGAGACAGGATAATTGCAGGCTCAAGGCCAGCCTCAGCCGCATAGAAGGACTGGGGATGTAGCTCCATGGTAGAATGACCCTGGGTTCAATCCCCAGTGCCAAACAAAAGGAACAACATGACAACAGAATGGAAGGTTAGCCAGGCCTGGTGGCACACGCTTGTAATCCTAGTACAGGAGAGGCTGAGACAGGAAGACTGCAGTTCAAGGCCAGCCTCAGCAAATAGTGAGACTCTCATCACCCTAGTAAGACCCTGTTTCAAAAATAAAATGAAACAAAAACAACCAAAAAACAGGGCTCTGGTGTAGCTTAGAGGTAGAATGAATGCCCCTGGGTTGAATCCTCAGTGTCAGAAGAAAAAAAAAAAAATACACACACACACATACACACACATGAATGTGAGACTGTTGAATTCTGGACCAGAATAAGAACAATACTGGAAAAACTGTCCAAATTAAATTAATAGGCTGGGCATGGTGGCGCACGCTTGTAATCCCAGCATTCAGGAGGCTGAGACCAGAGGATCTGGGTTCGTGGCCAGCCTCAGCTACCTAGTGAGGCACTCCGCAACTTAGTGTGACCCTGTTTCAAAATAAAGAATAAAAAATAGGGCTGGGGGTATAGCTCGGAGGTAGAATGCCCCTGGGTTCAATCCCCAGTGCCGCAAAAAAATAAATAAATAAATAAATAAAAATTAATAGTTTTGTGTCACTGTTAATTTCCTGGTTTTGATCATTATATTGTGGTTTTCTAAAATGTTAATATTAGAGAAAGTTTGCCGGGCATGGTGGCATACGCTTGTAATCCCAGCATTTGGGAGGGTAAGACCAGAGGATCCGGGTTCACGGCCAGCCTCAGATACCTAGTGAGGCACTCCGCAACTTAGTGAGACCCTGTTTCCAAATAAAGAATAAAAAATAGGGCTGGGGGTATAGCTCGGAGGTAGAATGCCCCTGAGTTCAATCCCCAGTACCGCAAAAAAAAAAAAAAAAAAAAAAATTAGAGAAAGTTGGGTGAACATTATATGGGAATCAATATTTTTGCAATTCTCTAGAAGACTAAAATTAGTTCAAAATAAAAAAAGTTTTAAAAGTCCATTTGTCTTATATTATTGAGCATTTTTTAAGTGACCAGTGGGTATTGGGGGTTTAAGTAATGATTGATACAACATATTAATTGTACACATTAGTGGGTTTCACTGTGGGATTTCCATGCACGTAGATATCAAGGCTTGATCTTCCTTCTCCTACCCCCTCTCCTCTCCTTTCTCTCACCAGGAAAAGGTGGCGGCAAACATGACTTCTCCTTAGGTCTGCAAACACGGTGTATTACAAGAAGATTTCCTAATATTTAACCCATCTTGCATTCCTAAGTAAATCCCACTTTGTCATGGTGAAGTATTTTCTTAGTGTGTTGAAGTCTTATCCTTAGTATTTTATTTAGAATTTTGCTGTAATAGTTGTAGGTGATTATTAGTCCATTTTCTTTATTTGAACTGTCATGAAGTTTATGCCACCATGTTTTACAAAAAGATTGAGAAACCTTTATTTTTCAATGTTCTGGGACAGTCTATGGAGCATTGAGATGATGTGATTTGAAGGTTTAGTTATAATCTTATAGGATCAGTGATCTTATAGGATCAGTTATGCTGTCATATTTCCTTAGAAGTTATTACATTCATGCTTGTAATCCCAGCATTTGGGAGGCTGAGACTGGAGGATCTGGGTTTGAGGCCAGCCTCAGCTACTAGTGAGGCCCTCCGCAACTTAGTGAGACCCTGTTTCAAAATAAAGAATAAAAAAAAAAAAATAGGGCTGGGGGTATAGCTCCGAGGTAGAATGCCCCTGAGTTCAATCCCCAGTACCGCAAAAAAAAAAAAAAAAAAAAAAAAAAAAAGAAGTTATTACATTCAGGTATACAAACGTAGTTGTGTAGAACTCTGCAAAATAGTCTTATATGACCTTTTTTTGTATATTGAACACAGGGACATTCTAACTCCAAGCCACATCCCTAGTGCTATTTAAATTTTTATTTGGAAATAGGTTCTCATTAAATTGATAAGAGTCTAGATAAAGTGCTGAGGCTGGCCTTAAACCTGTGATTCTCCTATCTAAGCCTTCTAAGTACTGGGATTACAGGCATATGCCACTATACTCAGCTTTATATAACTTTTTAAACATGTTATAGTATGTGTCAGGAGTTCCTTTTCAGGCTGAATAACATTCCATTGTATGCATATACCATTCATCTGTTCATGGGCACTTGAGTTCCTTCTGCCTGTTGACAGTATGAATAACCCTACAATAGAAGAGTTTGATACCAATACTTGTTCGAGTTACTGCTTTCAGTTCTTTTGGATGTATACTCAAAAATGGGGTGGTGGATCACATAATCATTTAAAAATTTTTGAGGAACTACCATAGTGTGGGTTTGTGTAGGTACCATTTTATATTCCTACCTATAACATGCAGTAGTTGAATTATGAGTTTGATAAATCTTATGGAAGCCTGGAATTTTTTTACTTAGGGGCCCTTGAATTTTTGTCATTGCTGTTCTTTAGAATTGGACAGTTTTTTCTAGTGGATGCCTGGGAGTTACGAGTCAAATTTTCTCTCATATCAAGTCATCTGGTTGTTTGTGGGTTTTGTTGTTGTTGTTGTTGTTGTTTTTACACTAGTGGGGATTGAAACTCCGAGCTGCGCCCCCTGCCCTATTTTTCATTCTTTATTTTAAAACAGGGTCTCACTAAGTTGTGGAGGGCCTCAATAAGTAGTTGAGGCTGGTTGTGAACCTGCGATCCTCTGGTCTCAGACTCCCCAGTACTGGGATTACAAGCGTGTGCCAGCACGCCCGGCTCATCTGATTTTGAAATGTCTTGAAGTATTCTTTTTTGTTATTGTTACCGCAGGTTGAAACCAGGGACATTCTACCTTTGAGCACTTTTTATTTTATATTTTAAAACAAGGTCTCACTAGGTTTCTGAGAGTCTTACTACCTTGCTGAGGTAGGTTTTGAACCTGCTATCCTCCTGTCTCAGCCTCCCAAGTACTGGGATTATAGGTGTGCACCACCATGCCCAGCTCTACTCTTAATTTTTTATTTTTTGAATTTTTTGCCCAAGATGATACATCTCAAATATTTGAGGACATTTAATTCTGTTTGGAATTATGATTTTTTTTCTGTCTCACCATAATGTTTTTGGTGGAATTTTCTTTTTTTTTTTTTTTTTTTTTTTGCGGTACTGGGGATTGAACTCAGGGGCATTCTACCTCCAAGCTACACCCCCAGCCCTATTTTTTATTCTTTATTTTGAAACCGAGTCTCACTAAGTTGCGGAGTGCCTCACTAGGTAGCTGAGGCTGGCCGCGAACCCGGATCCTCCGGTCTCAGCCTCCCGAATGCTGGGATTAC
>PVLC010005068.1:32270-79502 GCA_004027655.1 Graphiurus murinus | reverse complement strand
CTGCTTCTCCTCCTCCTCTTCCTTCTCGTCCTCCTCCTATTCTCTCTCCTCCCCCCTCTCTCTTTCTGTCCTGTTTCTCTTTTATGGTACTGGGAAATGAACCCAGGGGCATTCTACCTCCAAGGTATACCCATAGCTTTATTTTTCAATGTTTATTTTTGAAACAGTCTTGCTAGGTTGATGAGAATCTCACTATTTGATGAGACTGTCCTCAAACCTATAATCTTCCTATCTCAGGCTCCCAAATATGGGGATTGCAGGCGCAAACCATCTGTTTTTTTTTTTAATCCTTAATATTGGTTGAATTTATAATTTATATCTCAGCTATATTTGTTATTTTGAAAAAAATTCTAATATAGATTTCATTAACCTGTAATGCCAAGGAGATATTTCTTTTTTGGGGAGGTGGTTTAAGGAGATATTTCTTATGACTAAATGCCACTTACTGTATTCAATCAATTTTTCTTTATTGAGTAGAAAACAATGTCAGTATCTATCTTGGAACTTTCGTAGTCTATCATTCAGAAACGTTAGCGGGTACAGTTTGGTTGACTAAAAGTGTGAACACCATGGCTTTTGTTCTTAGCTGTTGCAACCTCAAGGTAATTGATTTGTTTTGTTGACTTTGGAATCACCCACTCAAATAATTAGGGTCCTATAGTCCTTAGATATTTGTCACTCTCTATTGATAAGTTGGAGATAGTACCATCAAAATTTGATCTTTGGAGGCCTGTTGTGACAGAGTCTTATATATTCTTTTCTATATCAAACTATTAACTCTTATCTGTTATTTTTATGGGAGAAGAGGCCTCATTTTTTTTACCAATATGAACCATAAAACCAGCACAGGGACCAAGTACTCTGAGTATTTATCAAATGAATGAAAGAATAAGCAAATGAATGTATGGATGAAAGAATAAATTTTATCTGGGTTCCATAGCATGGAGGCTGATTTAGACCATGGACAACTTTACATCTGGAAAGATAAATAACTCTAAGGGAAAAGGTACACTAACAGTAAAAATTCGGAGTATGTCAAGAGAAAAAGCTCAGTTATAAGCTAAGGAGGGAAGACATTCAATTTATTAGACAGGGACAGAGCAAGGATAGTCTCTAGGCCATTCTATCTGAGCTCTTGCCTGAGGAGTTCTTATATTTACCTGGATTTGGGGTGGAATAATTTGAGATTCGTTTGACAACAGGAATCTTTGTTTTTTCCTCTTGATAGACACTATTCTCTTTTGTAGGTGAAATTTTCATTTGCATTTCATATACTCTGGCATATTTATACTTGGTGATTTATATTTGTGTTTTGTTCCTTAAATTTCATTTTCTTATAGATGATTTTCATAAACTGCAATCATTTGCATTACATCTAAAGAAATTACACCCAAACTAGCTTTTCAACATACCTCACCTCTTGGAGAAATAACCAGAAATGTTGCAGAAGGCTTAATTTGCCTTTTATTGCTCTCCTGCACCTTGCTAGTGTTAGAACATAGAGAGCAGACAATACTTTCTTCAATAACTCCTCTTCTAATGAATATATTCAAGCATTTTAATTTGATCATAGCTTCAGAGGAATTTTCCATGTGTATACATACATATATATTTATTTCAGAGCGATCCACTTAAAAATGCTCTTTGAAAATATCTTATAAATCAATTTTTGTTAGAAAATTGTAAAAATTAATATTCACTAGTCTCTTCAATTTTGTAAACAACTCTAATCGTGTTACTGTTAAACTTCAGAAGCCCAAAAGATTTCTTTTGGCTATATCAGTTTTATTATAATTCAGGTGATTTTATTGCTATTTATATTATTTTTGATTCTATTTATATTAGGAAGTAGAAAAATACTTTCACTTCATGGGTATACATATTGAATTTTTTTCATAAGTCTTTTCCAGGCTTTCGTTTTTATTATATTATATTTAAGATTCCCTATCTAAACACATTTCCATAGGTATTATTCTGGATTACAGAGTATTTTTGTGGTTATTAAGATATGGTTTATTAAACTTTGTATGCCTTTTACTGACATTTTGCAGCAAATGAAAGATGTCATGTTAGTTTTTACTATTCTGTTTTAGCTTTCTTCGAGTGTAATTTCCATAGGATTCACATATGAGAAAAATTTTTTGGTCACTTTTATTATAGTGTCCATATTATCTTTCACCATACTTGGGCTCTTTCTCTTTTTTATCAGTTTGTAAATTGAGGTCCAGTCTGGCTGTCTTATTTTGAGCATTCATTACCATTTTTGCAGTGTATTGTTTCAATGAAGATTGATATGCAGTGATATCATTTCCTTTCCATCAAAGTTTGAATATTTTAATTTAATATAGATTTTAATAGGTGATTTTATCTTTACTTCTTGTACATGTAGTGTTCATTCCATTTTTACTCTTTTTTTTTTCATCTGGAGACTTTCAATTTTGTGATTCACATCTTTTAAAATTTATTTCATAAAATGAGGCTTTTATTCAGTAATTGGACATTGAGTTTTAAAATACATAGTTATAAAAGTAATATATGTTCATGGTAGTGAGAAGTCAAGCAGTACAGGAAGATGAAAATCAAAATTAAAGGTCTTTTACCCCACTCCCCAGTGCTCATTCTCACACCTTATTTCTGTTGTGGATTATTTGAGGTTACCTCCACAATGCTAAATTATATGTTTACAATGATATTAATTAATTAGTTAATTAATTATTTTTGCAGTACTGGAGATTGAACCCAGGGGTATTCTACCTCTGAGCTATACCCCTATTTTTTTAGTCTTTATTTTGAAACAGAGTCTCATTAATCTGCAGAGGGCCTCACTAAATAGCTGAGGCTGGCTGTGAACCTGTATCCTCCGGTCTCAGCCTCCAAAGTACTGGGATCATAAGCGCGCACCACCATGCCCGACTTACAATGATTTTTATTGATTTACCAAATTTAAATATGATTGATTGACTTTCTTATTCTTCCTATCAAAAAAAGAACTTACATTATATGTAACTTGTATGTTTTCCTTTCTTTTGTTCTCTTCTTATCCAAACTGATAACTGTGCTGCCTTTATAATCTCTTGTTTGATTCAGAACTTTAGACAATATAATTTCCCTCCGCACCATTTGAGACGCAGTTACCCCCCGCAGCTCACTTCTGCATTGTTCCTCATAATCTTCTAGCTTTCAGCTGGTGTGCTGTTTACATTTCAGTAATAAAAATACTTTCATTTCTTTCTGAAACTATAATTAAGCCTTCCGTGCTTTGTTTAGGGGCTTAAAAAAAAAAACCTTGAAAAGTATTTATAATATTTTAATTACATAAATGTTATTTACTGCAGAAAGTAGGAACTATGATTGAGGCTAAAAATTAAGCCCAATTCTCTTCAGGGAAAATGTCTTCAGCACCAAGGACAACTAGCTCCTGTCTCTTAAGTGCATCAAATGATCAAAATCATGCCATGTTGTGGATACTTCTCTAGTTGAATGATGAGTGTCTCACACAGCTTTTCGTTTTGCCTACAGTTTCTAAGTTCTTTTCCTTTCGCTTAGATTATAGGTCCTACTCCTTTTTCTGTATTCTTTTGTGCTTTGTAAAATAAGCCCAATACATAATACATAGGAAGCAGGTTTCCAATGTTATTGCATGCTGTTTTTGTCCCTTATTTGATTTATAAATGTATCGGGTATGTTATTGTTCTATATTTAAGCATCTAATGTTTCTTATGAAAAGCTTTATGCCAATCTGCCTTGATTGTTGTAGCTAGCTCCTCTTTTGAAGTTACTGCTTTTTTACTTTGTTTTAAAATGTTTTTGTTTTGGGAGATAATTTTCTTTTGTGGTACTGAGGATTGAACCCAGAGGTGCTCTACCATTGAGCTACACACCCAGCACCTTTTAGTTTTTTGAGACAGGGTTTACTAAGTTGCCCAGGCTGGCCTTGAACTTGAGATACTCCTGCCTCTGCCTCCCAAGTAGCTGGCATGGGCCACCATGCCTGACTCATTAGGAAAAATTTAAACACTCAAAGTAGAAGGGATAATAATATGATGACTTTATATTATGACTACTATGAAGTCATCACTCAGACTGAAATATTATCCAGGTTTTTCCAATTTTATTTACTCTCTCTATTTACTTTGCCCAAATAGTTCAGGTTAATTCTAGAAACCTCAGCTTTAAATAACACAGATATCACATTCTATAGCCAAAATATTATTATCATACCCAATAAAATTGACCATACGTATTTTGTGCCATCTGTGTTAGCCAGCTTTTCATCCCCATGACAGAAATACCTGACATAACTAAAGGGCAGAAGATTTTTTTCTGACTCACAGGTTCAGAGGTCTCAGTCCATCGTAAGCTGGCTACAAGGCAGAAACATTATGTCTGGGGGAAGTGGCAGAGAAAAGCTCTGAACTCATGGCAGCTGGGAAGGAGAGAAAGAGATGAGGAGAGAGAGGAGAGGAGGGGAGGAGAGGGGAGGATAGGGGAGGGGAGAGGAGAGGAGAGGAGGGGAGAGGAGGGGAGAGGAGGGGAGAGGAGAGGAGAGGAGAAGAGAGGAGAGGAGAGGAGAGAGAGGATTTCCCAAGACCCGTCCTCTCTCCAGTGATCTCCTTCCTCCAGCCCTGCCCCACCTGCCCGTAGTTTTCATTACCTCCCAGCAAATCCATTCAAATCATTAACCCATCAAACGGATTAGTCCTCTGATGATTTCTTACCCTCATGATTCAGTCATTCCACCTCTGAACACTGGTGCATTACCTAACACATTGGGGGTCATTCCAGATCTTAACCATAGCATCATCTAATAAGACGCTTTAACCACAGCTCCCCAAATTTCCTCAAAAACGTCTTAGTACAGAGTTTTTCAAGTATCTTCCGGATTCATACAAAGTTCACATGTTCCCTTTGGTTGCTATGTCCTTTGAGACTCTTCTACTCTAGAGTTGCCCTCACCTTCTGTTTTTAATTTACCGTGAACCTTGGATCATTTGTCTTGGACAGCATCTTATGTCTCAGATTTTTCCCATTCTTTCTTGTGATGTTATTTGACTCGTTCCTCAACCTTTTAATTTCTTTTGCCTGGAATGTTGCTTAAGAAGCTGGATTATTCAGGATCACCTATCAGGCAAGGAATCTCTGGGGGTGCTGTTGTGAGCTTATAGTGTTTTTTTCTCTTGCTACTAGAGGTTGAACCCCGGGGGAATTCTACTTCTGAGCGATATCTCCAGCCCCATTTTATTGTCTTACTAAATTGCTGAGGGCCTTGATAAGTCGCTGAGGCTGACCTCAAACTTGTGATCTTCCTGTCTTAGCCTCCCAAGTGGATTATAGGCATGTGCCACCACATCCAACTATATCGTGATATCTTAAGCCTATTGTGTGTGCGGTTGTTGTAGTTTTATGTATAATTTTGGCATTAAGAGATAAAAAACAGCAAAACATACCTTATTTGCCAAAAAGTTAATTCAAAGTAAATGGAGTGGCTGTTTTGGTTGCGATGAAGCTGGGTGCTTTGATTCTCAAAAGACATGGTGATGACAGGAGCCTGCTGAGTTCCAGCTCTCCACAGATTTCTTACTTTTTCACATACCCCGAGTCTAATCCATTAGGTCCTACTGGCCTTTACGTCTCAGTGCATTCTGAATGCAGTTACTTCTGCTGTTAACCTTACAAATCCACCATCATCTCTTGCTTGGACAAGCACAATGGACTCTCCTTTGGTATCCTGCCTCCCATTTCACCCCCATATTCTGTTATCCATATGCCATCCAGAACTTTTTTTTTCTTTCAAGATACAAGACTTTCCATATCTCTCCCCTGCTACAATTCCTAGAAAGGTTTTCAGACTCCTTTAGAGCAAAAGCTAAAATCCTTATAAGAGCCTAGAAGGTCCTATACATCATGGTTCCTGGATACTTCTTCAATTTTGTCTCTGATCCTTACTTTCTCACTCTACTTCACGCTGATCAAATTCTTTCCACTTGGAAAGACTTTTCATGGTCACTGTTTGAAACAGTGCTCTATGGTGAATTAAATTAATGTTCATCAAAACCCATTTCCTTTTCCTAAAGGAGGATTAGAATCTTCAGCATTATTTAAGTCAGGCTTGGTTATTAGTTTTTCCTTAGTCAATGAAATGGGAGTGAAAGATATATAGTCACAACTTGGCAGAACTTCAAGGCCCAGTTGCTCTTTTTTTTTTTTTACCTTTTGCTTTTACTTCTGTCATTGTGACATGTATTTTTTCAGAGGATTCCTGCTCTATGTATCTGAGTGCCACAATGCGGTGTCAAAACCTAACCTGTGTGGTTAGAAACCACTAAGATTTTGAAGCTATTTGTTACCAGGACATGGGCTTCTGTACTGCTGAATCAGGGCATGGGGGCAATTAGCTGTTAGAAAGTGGATCTGGGTTTAGGATTGCTGAACATTATCATCCTTGATAAGAACCAGATTAAAAGGAAAGAAGAAGAGATGGAGGCAGGGTTGGGGAGGGCAGAATATGATAAATTACCTGTTTTCTCACCACAGCTTGATCTTCTTCCAGTATTCCATATTTCAGTAAAAGTAGCATGATCTTTCTTTTTCACTGATAGAGCATGAATAACTAAAGCAGTGCCTTTAGGGAAGACAGGTGTTAATCAAATAGTTTCAAATAATGAATGTTTGTTTAGAAACCAAAATGGAATGCAACACAGTTCTAAAGCACTTTTAACAAAAAAAAAATTATCTAGTAGGAGGTTCATGGGAGACTTTTTTTGAAGAAGGTATATGTGACCTGGGTTCTGATGGATTAGTGAGGAATAACTAGGGAAAGAAGGTAGAATGTTTCAAAGGGAGTGAGTTACTGGTATAAATCCTTGATAGCAAAAGGGAACCTTTTATGACAACAGAGCTTGGAGAAAGCTAGTATGATTTGAGCCCAAAGGAAGGAGAAATAAGACTAAAGAAGGAAGGAAGGAAGCAAGAGTCATGTATGAACTTCAAGTTTAGAATAAAGCTGTTTTTCCTAAGAATGAAGGGAAAACATTGAGTTTGAGATTATCCTGGCTTCTGTTTGAAGAATAATGGATATAGTTCCAACTAACTAGGTCTACATTATTGAAAGTGAGGTCTTTTAGGTTGAATCTTTTTAAACATTTTTTAAAATATACTTTTATTGATGCATTGTGGTCACACATCATAATGAAGTTCACAGAGATAGGGACATACATGCACACAGAACTTGATGATCTTCCCCATTCTTTATCCAGCTATTCATTGTGTCTGTCTTCTTTCCTTTGACTACATCCAAATTCTATGTAGTATCATTTTATGTTTCTCTAATAAAAGAACTTTCCTTACCACCATTTCTCACAGAACAAGCCTGATGTCGTGAACTCTCTCAGGTATTCCTGGTCTCATCTCAACCTTAAATTATTTTTCCACTAGTTATAGAATAGTAGGTTTACTTTCATTTTTTTTCATGGTAGAGATGCCATTCTATTGTCTTCAGTTTTGCATGCTTTCTTATGAAATATCTGCTATCATTTTTATCTCAATTATATAATTTTCCCTGTCAGAATGCCTTAAAAATATTTTTCTTTAGTATTAGTTTTAAGACATTTGACTATAATGGCCCTTTGTGTTGTTTTTCTTACTTCTTTTGCTTTAGATTTTAAAGCTTTGTGAGCATGTGGGTTATAATTTTCACCAAAAACTTTGGAAAAATAATTGGTCATTATTTCCATATACTTATTTTCTGCTACTCACCCCCTTTCTGGAATGCCAATTACACATCTTATGTTGCTTAATATTGTATAACAACTCAGCATTCGTTTTCAGTCTTCTTTCGCTCCATGATTTATTTTGGACCCTCCCCCTATCATTAAGTTCCCTGATTTTCCTTTTATGCTGTCTAATCTTCTGTTAGTCTCATCATTCATATTTTTATTTCAGTTATTGTGTTTTTCATCTCTAGAAGGTCTGTTTGGGTCTTTCTTGTATCTTTGATTTATCTTTTTGTTATGTTGATGCTTTTTTACATTGTTGATATATTTGCAAGATTTATAATTGCTATTATAAAGTCTTTATTAATCCTCTGTGTCAGTTCCAGTAGATGATTTCAACCCAAGGTTTGGGTTATATTTTCTGCATTTTTTTTGTATGTGTGGCACTAGAGATTGAATTCAGGGACATTCTACCTCTGAGCTATACCACCAGCTTAATATTTTTATTGTGAAACAGGGTCTTGCTAGATTGATGGGAGTCTCACTATTTGCTGAGGCTGTCCTCAGATCTGTAACCTTTCTGCCTCAGCCTCCCAAGTACTGCGGTTACAGGCATGCACCACCATGCCTGACAATGCCTGGAAATTTTAACCAGATGCTGAATATTGCGAATTTTACATTGTTGGGTTGTAAGCTTTATAATACTTCTTTATTTTTTGTTTTATCATATTTGATAGCAGCTTTTTTATTGGTTACAAAGCATAAGCCCATATACAAAATGAGGAACATGTTTAGATGCCTCTTTTGAAAGAATGTTTTAGTATATTTTAAATGAGTCTTAAAAATATAAAAATGATGCAATTTTTAAACACTGTTTTGAAAACTTAAAAATGGAGCAGTAAATTTAGTTTCCTTTATCTAAGAAATTCCAGTGCAAAACTGGTAAGGTCAGAGCAAATTGAATCAAGCAAATGCATACCTGTGTCTGTACTACTTGAGGCTCTTGTTCACTTAAATATTAGTTTGCACGTAACACAAGAGGACATAGGAATCATCACAGTAGAGATTAGATTTTAATCTCAATGTGTGCAAAATTTAAAAGGTAACTGTCAGTTAAGTATGGAGAATCCAGAAGAAACTAAACTGGAATGGGAAAAATTCACCATATCAAGGAGATTTTGACTTTATAATTTTTTTTTAAGTGTTGGGTTTTGTCCTGGTGTGCAGTTAAGCAACTCACAGATAGTCTTGATCGTTCAAGACTCGCATTTAGGCTTTATTTAGGTAGCTTCAGAGTAACCTCTATTTTGGAATTTAGCTCAACAACTAAGTTATAATTCTTGTTGGGGTGCTAACCAATGCTCCAAGTGTTTCACTCTGGCTGCTGGGATTATAGGTCATTCTGAAAGCTGTGTGAGCTCTGGAATTGTTCAGCCAACTGCTTTCTGGTGGCTCATTTTCAGTCTCAGGAATTTTCTTCTCATGCATATACTGATCTCTACTCAATCTACTCAACCAAAGACTGGAAGGGAACTCTTCTTCAGAGTTCAAGATCGATCTCTCTCTCTCTCTCTCTCTCTCTCTCTCTCTCTCTCTCTCTCTCTCTCTCTCTCTGTATCTTTCAATCTCTGTTTTGCAAATTCTAGCCACTATGCTCTGATATCTGTTTCCATGATTGACTGAGGACCTGGGTCTCTGTTTTGTTCCTCTGCCCCCAGACAGCAAGCTGGAGCACCCTATGGCTCTCCTCCTCCAACCATCAGAGTCTTTGGCTTCCTGTTGTACAATGTTTGAAACATTGTTTTATGTATTTTTCTGATTTGTTTATGGCTGGAGGGCAATGGCTGTCATAGTTTATTCTTCAAAGTAGAAGTGGAATATACTATACCCTCATGTCTCTGAATAAAGCTAGCTCTTTTTCCTTGAAGGACTAAGACAAGGTTCCATTAAGTAAGAAAAAATCATGTTTGTTCTAATCAGTGATTTGTGGGAGGCAACTTGGGACGAGATGCATTTTTATGTGTCTTGTGAGTGTTTATGTATGTCAATTGAACTTTTGGAGAATCCTGGATTTAGGTGCCACTACAAGGGTAGAGCACAGTGTGATTGCACAGAGAGCACAAGCTGAGTGGAGGTCTATGGGGAGAAGTCTAGAGGCTGTTGGATAACACAAGATGGGAGGTGGAGAGCTGAGCATCTGAGTGCCTTGAATACAGAGGCCAGTCTGACTTTTTTTTTTTTTTTTCAGTACTGGGGATGGAACCCAGGGGCATTCTACCTCCGAGCTACACCCCCAGCCCTGTTTTTTATTCTTCATTTTGAAACAGGGTCTCACTAAGTTGTGGAGGGCCTCACTAAGTTGCTGAGGCTGGCCAAGAACCTGCTATCCTCCTGTCTCAGCCTCCCACTGGAATTACAAGCGTGTACCACCACACCTGGCTCCTGACTTACTATTGATTCAGACCCTCTACCTTTCTTTCCTTCTTAACTTTAGGCCCTCTCTCTTTTTTTTTCTTCAAATCTTCTACTCCTCATTTCTCCTCCATCTTTTGGTTTGTACATCAGTAAGTCCTGCCTGTTGTCTGTTCTTTTTGTTAGTTGGTAAAGCAATCGACTTGAGTCTTCAGGTTTTGAGTGATAAACTCAAAATCACACAGTCATTAGATATGAAAATGTGATTGAAGTAAGGAGGTGAACTGATAGAGCATTGAGGTTAACCACACTATCAGGATTCATTCACTTAAGAAGTAATTACTGAGTGTCCATGCTGTGTTAATCATTTCCTAGGTGTTGTGAGACAGCAGAAAACCAGATAGACAAAGTGCCCATTATCTAGGAGCCTACCTTCTAGCTGAGGTTGCGAGATACTAAAGAAGCAAACAAACACATGCATATCATACTGGCATCTCAGATGTGTGCCAGGAAGAAAATAATGCTATGACAAACTGTGACTTTCATATCACAATAACTAATTTATATTGGGTAGTGGTCTTGGAATAGTAGAACTAGTATAAGAGACATTTGAATAAACATGGCTCATGAACTAATGAAAATGAAAATCTGTTTTTGCCACCTGCTATTGTTTGAGAAGTGTATTTTGTGAGTGTAATCTCTCCTTGATTCTGGAAAAAATTGGGGGCAGGCTGAATGACTGGTTCTCTCTTAGGTTCTATCAGAAATATAGTTTCAATTCTGTAATTCAAATATCAATTCTTAGATATTAACTCACTTTGAATATTCATTCAGACCTATTTTCAAATATTCATTTTTCTCTTTCTTCATGCCAGGCCTTTGGGGGAGTAGTGTAGTGGTAGCAGTGGTGGCTGTTGACTTTTTCTCTCTTTTTGAAGAAACTGTCTCTCCCTCACCTGCATAGCTATTGCTTTGCTCTCTGCCTGTGTCAAAGGATGCCAAGATGGAGTAATGAAAAAAGAAAAAGATATAAGGTAGTTTGGCTTTTTGTTTGTTGGTGCTGGTCAATGCTTAAAGTTTACCATGCATGCAATGGAATACTATTCAGCCTTAAATGAAAAAAAGGAATTCTACAGTATTTGACAATGAGCATGAACTGTGAGGATATTTTGCTAGGTGAAGTAAGTGAGTCTTTGAAAAACAAATACAGTTCTGCTCCAGTTATAGGAGATATCTCAAATAGTCAAATTCATAGAATCAAAGAATAGAATAGTGGTTTCCAGGGGCTGAAGGGAGGAGGAAAAGGGGAGTTACAGGTCAATGGGCATTGGACTTCAACCAAATTTCAACTAGGCAAGGTGAATAAGCTCTGGAGATGAACTACACAACATTGCACTGTAGTTCTATATCCTATCACTTATTTGTTTCTGCCTTGTTTTCTACTTGATCCTCTCCTTTAATGAGCTCAGTCTCATCTGACATCTCTTGTTTAGCCATTCATCTATGATCATCTGTCATCTGGGATAAGATCTTGAGACATTTGAGTTATAAAATCCATCTTTCAATGGGTGATTATAGCTTTCTTGTAGAAGAAGGGAAAGAAATCAACAACTGTAGATGTCAGACTTTAGAGGTTCCATAGAGAGAAAATGTTCATGCGTATTTCTAGCTTCTAATTGTATTTTAAACAAAGATGTTTATTTTTATTTAAGAAGAAAGCAAAGATCACAGTTAGTGATATATGAAATAAGCACAATTATACAGTGGTACTCAGTGGGCAAAATAGCACCCCTAAAGGGTCTCCAGAAGTGTCAGGGGCTTTCAGATTATCCTATGGCTGGGAGAAATAGGAGCATTTAGCTGGTGGGACCAGGGATGCTAAGTGTCCTGAAATGTACAATCCCACAAATGAAAAAAATCATCCTATATATTGGTCCCATTTACTGCTGAGAAATACCATCAGAGAGACAGCTGACTTAAGTGGAGATGAAGTGCTGAGGTGAGTCTTTCTTTTCACCTGCACACAACTAGCCCTTGATTTCCTTACCTTTCCAGTTATGAATCACTACTCACACATCTACTTGTAAACAATATGTTGGCAGCTGGAGCAGATAAATCATTTGCTGTTAAAAGTAGTTAATTATTCCTTTCTATGTCCATTGGAAGAGAGTCATGCAAGTCCACATACAATAAATGATTTTGTCAAAAGAGGTACCAGTCAGGGGAATAAGTGAAGTACTCTTCCTAATACTGGGAATCTAGAACCAAAATAATGAATTTGTGTTGCAATCTACCTGATGCTGCTTCTGTAATCTCCTTCTGCTGTGTGCAACATGATAGAGAGCTATGTGCAGGGGACTTATATGAGAGTTTTGGTCCCCAATTTTCTGATTTGCTCTTAGGGACACCGCAATTTCTGGCAATAAGAAAAAAACTATCTTCTTTTTTAAAATGTGGACCATCTCAGATGAGTGAACAGTTAAGTTCCTTGACATAGGTTTGCAAGGATTATTTTTCTGCCGGTCCCTGATATCAAGTGATGTTCTAGAAAAAAAATAACATTAGTTTGTGATTTAAGGTCTATTTATCACACAGTCTTGCATGTACTGACAGCAACTTAATAACTTTATATTTAATCTGTTCTACTGATATTCTTCTGGTCTCTTTTCCAAAATGGCCCTGGAACTTTATGTACCAGATAATGGCTTGTCATTTTTGATTTCCACTTAATCTGGGGAAAAAGGCTTTCTGATAATGTCTGAAGGCCAGTAGACATAACTTTAGTCAACACTATCTCTAAAACTCATTATAAGCTAACATTTACCCATTTTTTATAAATTTTAAAAGAACAGTATTTCCTTACCTCCATAGTGCCAAACATTTCTCTGTCCATATTTTGTTCATCTTAGCATGCTTTTATTCTGTCTCCATTTCTTGTAATGTTATGTAATTATTGAATAGAACTTTTAGTTTTACATGTAAATCATCTTCCTTTAGCTCCGGTGAAGTTTAATTCTCCATAAACTACCTCTTGCCTTGAGTTACTCAATCAGACCAATAAAATATTAGCTGAATTCTCTACATAATTGACAATGCATTTTTACTCTTAGAGATGGGCTGACTTGACATTAGACCTAAGTCTTAACTACTTGATGTGTGCAAGATGAATGAGCATCATGTCGTCTATACTATTCTCAAGGCCATTTTATTGTTGCCGTGTAAAATATATAGAGTGGAGGATCTGTGATGAGACAGATAAAACATTTTGGCTCTTAATGGGCATGGCTTTACCCATGTAGCTCTGGAAGTGGCTTCAGAAAGGGTATGAGATTGACTTGAAATATTTGCGAACCTGAAGACAAGGTGAGAATGGGAAGAGAATTTGTCAAAATAGATGGTCCTGAAAAGGAAGCTAGACTGTCCAATACTGTGATCAAAGCAGGGCATGGTCGGGGGGGAGCTAAAAACTGGCCAGTGTAACAATCATTTACTTGTTCCCATCTGTAGAGGTGGTAGTGAAATGGTTCGTTTTCGGGGTCTCCTGTACCCAGCCCAGGAATCACTCGTACAGCCAATGTACAACACAAAGAGGGAGTTTATTATCCGGCTCAAGACTGGACTACTGCAGAGCGAAGGGCAGTCCTCCGCTCAAACAGCAGCCGTCCGGCTTCCAGAGAGAAGGGTTCTTTTGTAGGTTAAAACCATAAGGGGAATCATAGGTGTTGGGAGTAAGGGAATTGGCTATTTCCAAAAAGCAGCAGGGCTGTTGGTTCTGGGGTAGAGAAATCTTCAACTTGCAGAACAGGATGCAGGTGGAGCTTTCCATGTGGTTCGTGTTGGTTAATTAGAACTGGTTTGCTGGGCAGTTATGGGACGGTTGGGGAATTTCCACTTATTCTAAGTTACTGCAACTAAATAGCGCAAAGGTCAGTTTAAAGGTGAAGAACAAAATGGAGTCGGTTAAGCCAATCCTCACAGTAGACTAAAGGTCTGGAGAGTAGAATCATTTCACAAGGGAAAAATGGCTAAGACTCTAAAAGGAGGAAACTTCCCTGTAGATTATGTAATATTTCCAGACCCTTCTGTTTTCTGTCTTCTGTATAATAACAAACATAATGATTAGTGCCAAGGACATTGTTTTTAATCTTTGGTCGAGAGTGAAGCCTAAACTCACCTAGAAACTCAAATATATTTAGGAATGTCCTCTGCTTTGAAAGAGCAAGGAGAAGCCGGGTGTGGTGGCGCACGCTTGTAATCCCAGCATTCGGGAGGCTGAGACCGGAGGATCTGGGTTCGCGGCCAGCCTCAGCTACCTAGTGTGGCACTCCGCAACTTAGTGAGACCCTGTTTCGAGATAAAGAATAAGAAATAGGGCTAGGGGTGTAGCTCGGAGGTAGAACACCCCTGAGTTCAATCCCTAGTACCACAAAAAAAAAAAAAAAAAGAAAGAGCAAGGAGGAACGCCCACCAAGTGCAGTGTGAATGTATGCCACTATCACTTTGAACTGCATGTGAGGCTATAATGTATCAATAAAAGTATTAAAATAAAATAAAAAATTAATAACCTGAAAAAACAAAGAGCAGGGGTATGGGATCCCACTTGTTTTAAGAATTTAGGAACATGAAAGGAATAAAAAAATGATAATCCAATTCAAATCAACTGTGGCCCTTGATCTAGATATGCTAGAAAAAAAAAAAAAAAAGAATGACCTTTTAAATGCCAAGGCTATGCTCCAATCTAAGACAGAGCTCAGCCAGGCGCTGTGATGCATGCGTGTAATATCAGTACTTGGGAAGCTGAGGCAGGAGGATCCAGGTTCGAGGATAGTCTCAGCAACTCAGCAAGACATTCTGCAACTTAGTGAAACCCTGCTTAAAAAAAATATGGCTGCAAGTGTAGCTCAGGGCTAGAAATGCCCCTGGGTTTAATTTTCAGTACAAAAAAAAAGAAGAAGAAGAAAAAGATAAAAGACCACTGGGGGATGGATAAAAGAGAATATTGCATTCACTTGACTGTCTTGTTTCACTTTCCAAGAAATTTATTTGAGCCAATAAACATTTCTTGAGGGGCCAAATGCATACACCTAGATAGACCCTAAATATATGAAAGCAAGAGCATAGTGTCCAGTTGGCTCGCAGTTTGTGGGAGGGACATGCAGGCAATCTCTAAGTAGTCACAGGAGGATTGGTAGGAGGCTTTGGGAGCACTGAAGTGGACATCTGGTTCAGACTGTCTTTGCAAAGGAGTGTGGTGTGACGATGTGTATGTTTGTGTCAGAAAAGATTCCTAGAGACACTGAGCCCTGTCCACTGAGGTCTTAAAGATTTCAGGGAATAAGTGCGAAGCAGGGGACCCTTGGATGGTTTAATCTGGGAGTATTTAGGAAGACAGGGCCACGTTCACTGGGCTGGTTTTCCAGGTCCTCCAAGAGTTAGATGAGAATCCTCTTCTTCTTTGAGTTTTTTTTCTCTGCATCAGAGAATGGGTTCCAATATTTCAGTTTTGTTTGTGTACAACCAAGGCAGATAACATTGGCATCGCACCCCTGCAGAGATCTGCTCCCCCCCTCCTCCTTAGTTTAGGATTTCTTAAAATGCACCAATGCTGCACCTCTGCTTACAGTCTGGCCTTCTGGTGTGGCGACTCTGGCTTCTCTTTCCATTTCATGGTGGGTTACAGCTATGTTCTTCAGAACCAGTTCTTCACAACCCACCCCATTTTAACCCCATTTGAGGTCATAAGTTCCATCACATCTCCTGGCAGTGGGTATTGCTGCAAGCCCTTCAAGGCCATCCATCAGTGAGTGAGTGGTTCCTGAATCCTTTCAGTTTTCTTTTTCTTTTTTTTTTTTTTAGGCACACAGGCACCACTGTATGCTGTCTCCAGCAATGTCCCTCATGCAGTGATTCTCAAAAAAAAGTGAGACATGGAATTGGATGCTAGGCCTGTGGAGCTTAGAAGCGATTTGCAGGAGATGTCTAAACAACCTTCCCACATACACACTGGGAATCTGTGCACTAAATCACCTAATGTCCTCCACATAGACCCACTTGGACTAGCATAGACCATTTCCTTACAACTAGAAGTGAAAATGTTGGCTTCGATTAGATTCAACTAACATTTCTCAAATGCCTACTGCAAGAAGGACACTTTCAGATGAGAAAGACTCAGAGGACACAGGGCATTCTCTAAGGCACCACGGAGGAAAACAGATATATGAATAAACACCTGCCAAAAAATTTTAGTTGATTCAATTAATTGGGGGAGGGGGGTGGAGAATTACTATATTTTGTCTAGGCAAGTACTCCGAGGACAGAAGATGTGTCGTGAGCTACCCAGGACAGACAGTGGGATTCCCATGGTGTTCTGGGTTTCTGTGGATGGTGACAAGCCTAGACAAGGAAGGACAAGATGTCATTGCAGGCCTTGAAGGTCACAGGGGCTGGGACTAGGGGACAGGTAAGATTTTAGGACACAAAAGACAAGGATCAGTGTAAGAAAATGCTCCTTGGAAAGGGGGTAGACTCTATGGTGACATGCAGGAAGCTTCAACATTCAGTCCATGTCTTGAGACAGCCAGAGCTTGGTACTTGTTCTCATTTCCCCACAATCTCAAGAAATGGTCAGTTTAGTCTTAGTGTCAAATAGTGAAATGACTGTGACAGACCATCAAGGGTGAACAACACAGCAGGAATGAATCCCTGCATTCTGCTGAATGGCTCAGGGAGGGGGGCAATACTCGGCTAAGTGCTGAGCTCAGTAGTAGTAGCCCAAGAAAAATGGTCTCTTGGCACCGTATTATTCTGTCAGGAGAGGAAACAAATCTACCTGTCGTGGCCTGCTGTTATGAATCTGTGTAAAAGTCTTGGAAGAGAGACTCGGTGCATCAAACCTCAATGCAACTACTTTATTGTATTGGCCAGAGTTCTACCACAAATTACATCGTCCTTAGATTTATAGGCTTTAAAGAACTGAGGCAATGGATATTGAAAAGAATCTTGTCTTGATGAAGATGTGCTGATACAGGACATTTTTTTCCTCCTAAAGTTCAACAGAGCCTTTCTCTGAATTCATTTTAAAAAAAATTTATTTCTATGATACTTACATAGTCCTGGTAAGAGAGATTTTTAGCAATCTAAACAAGCTTTAGGGAGTGGTAGAATGGCCAGGAGAGGGCGAACTGTTCCTTTTACAGAACTCAGGGACATGGGTATCCAGGAAGAGGGGAAACCATGGTCCAGCTAATGCTACTGATATCCGGCTAATGCTGAACCATGGTCTAGCTAATGCTATTGATGTTTTCAAGAGGAAATACAAAACTGCAATAAGTTATGCAAACAATTATGGGTATGTCATCTAAAATCCTTTTTACTTAAAGCAACAAATAGAATTAAGTTTCTTCATTGCCCATTCCTGATTAAGGAGTGAGGGAACTCTAAAAACAGGCTTCAGGAAGTGGAGATGTTGGGTGTTATTTCCACATGGCCAAAAATTTTGGTCCCTGATTTGTTTTTTGGTAAATAATAGTATTTTAAAGGAAGCACTATACACAGACTAAATCTGTACTGCTAATGTTTGTCCAGGTATAAACAAGAAGAGTCTTTTTGGGGGGTAGCAGTTTATAGGAGGGAAGAGGACTATAATTACTTATTTTTTTGTGAAATGACCTTGTCAGATGTAAATTCATAAACTTGTGTCGACCATTTGGAATGTGCAGGGTGCAGTTAACTTCCTGATGTTTTGCTTATATAATGCTCCTCTCTTCTATCCCCAAATAAATATATAATAACATAAAGGGAAAGAAAAAAAATCCTTAAGCCAACAATTTCATTCTTGGAAACAACTATATTTCCTCCACTTGATTAATAAAACTTTATTGTCCAAAAATGTATCCCAATCAGACTAAAGTACTTGGGAATTCTTGACAAAGCTATCTACCTACAAGGCTGGTTTCCAGGTGTACTCACTTGCAATACCAGTTCACATGTATCAGTCTCTGTGAGAATAGTTTAGAAGTAGGAGGTCATCAAGGCCAAACTAGGAGCACGGGGGCTATCACTACTCTCAGAATCTAAGTGTATTCTTCATTGGGACACAAGTATCTGGGAAGAGAATAGGGGCTGAAGTGAATAAGCCATTAATAGCTTCATGAGCCAGTATGTCTCCTTGGTATTTCAGAATCTAGAACCATAGAAGAGAGGAAAGTTTGGGGGTAAGAAGAATAAGAGGGAGAGGGAGAACCTGGGGCTCCATGCTTAATTAGATGGTCCATAGACTGGTAATGTGAACCTATGAGCTATTTTTGATGACTTGAAAAATCTCAAAGAAATTATACATTTATTCACAATCATGTTACATAGATGAATATGTCAAGTTTCTTTGCTTTGGGCTGGGATTATATAAATTCATTGTAACACATTTATCTCAATCTATTCAGGGTTTTGACTATTGGAAGCTGTATTTGTTAAATTAATAAAAAGGGAAGGTGAATTATTATTGACTATGTTTATCTTTCTAGACAAAAATCTTTCGTATCATGAAGTCCATGGGAAGAAATGATAAGAAGACTCATGGTGAAATAGTTGATAATTACTATCCCAGAATAGAGAGATCATATCTGGGGGATTTGATGTGTTTCTGTAGCATGGGGCTTTGGAAACACTCAATGATTATATAAATTTAATCTTTGTTCTAGTTACAAGACAAATATATCTTAGGCTTTATGAATAGAGACACATCTGATCTAAGCAAATAAAAGAAAGGTCAGCTCAGTGGTGAGCCTAAGGTAAGTGGTATTTGCCATCCCTCAAAATTAATTTTACTAGGGAAATTCTTTTTATAAGATCCAGGGACTTCTCACCATTGGGCATACAAAGTGCATGATTAGACAATTGTCCTTGCCTTTAAGGAATGCTTGGCCTGGAAAATAAGTCCCCAGGAGCCCTTACCAACTTTATCTTAGGAGAGCAAGGTACTACTTGGAGACATATCCCTCTGTCTTCGGATACAAGACATGATCCAATATTAGGAAATACAATAAACTTTCAGAGAAAGGTCTTTGGTCCCTCAAACCAAATGCTTTCAATGTGTATTTATGTATTAAGACTTCAAAAAAATCTAAATGCCTAGAAGAGGTTGTCCAGGAATTCATTTTCTACTAGATTAAAATAAGTTTAGCAATTAAAAATTAAGGATGATTGATGTTCAGTTCTTTCTGAATCTGATTGCAGAGAAGATAAGCAAAGTATTTATTGGATATGTTCCAGTCCTTAAGAAGAAAAGGAATCAAAATGAGAAAAACCTGGAACCCAATGGCCTCACTATTTGCCCAAAGTGGATGCTGAGGAATGCTTGGCCTGGAAAATAAGTCCCCAGGAGTCCTTACTGGCTGTTGGCCAGCTTTATCCATAATTCAGTGGTAGATGGAGGCTTAAGATAAGGCAGGTTCCAGCCAGACATGGTGGTACACGCTAGTAATCCCAGTACTTGGGAGGTAGAGACAGGAGGATTGCAAGCTTGTAGCCAGCCTCCGCAATTTAGTGGGGCCTTGTTTCAAAATAAAAAATAAAATAGGACTGAAGGTAGAATGCCTCTGAGTTCAATACCCAGTACCACTTAAACAACAACAACAAACAAACAAACAAACAAACAAACATAAGGCAGGTTCCATTTTAGTAAGTGTGATGGGCACAGCTTAGAAAGACAAGTTCCTCTAGAAACTTCTGCTTTAACATTTTGTTTTTCCTAGTGAAGAGTCAAACAATATACAACTTTCTGAAAAATTGCAAAATTCCCTCTCTCTTGGAATCACTTTGTTTTCCAATCTGGGGAACATCTTGGAAGTATCCCAGTGGCCCCAGTCCATTCTGGAGACTGTCTTGCTCCTTGGGACTCAGCACTCTTGGGAGAGTTCTTTGCATGATAAAGCTATAGGTCACCTGATCTGAGCTTCTGCAGTTCTAGAGCTTGGCCCCCGCTCATAATTTCTAGCTGCTTCCTTTCCTTTAAAAGGGCCCCTCTCTTATTTGTTTTAACAGAACTATTTAAATATTGCAGAGAAATCCTTAAAAATAGTTATGAGGTGTTTTCTTCACTAAGGACAGTTCTATCATTCTTAGATAAGGGAAACTTGTCACCTCTGAGATAATTCTGACATCCCTTAACTACATTACAGAGATGCAGGGAAGTGTGATTTACTGTATCAGAGAGGGGTATATTGGATGCAATGTCATTCAATTACAAGGGAAAAAAAAATAACATAGATTAAGCATTAAGCAAAAGCCATTAGTCAAAGGAAGAGGTTTTCTGGGAGGAAAAAAAGATGTAATAAGAACTATGCATGCTAGAAGCAGAGAGGGGAGGATATAAGAAAACAACAACTTTTTTTTTTTAATCCCCAGGTGAAAGATGGAGAAAAGAAACAGATTTCAGATGTTAATAAAACTTTTCTCATTTTTTCTACCCCTCCCCCCCAAATCAGACTCGACTTTGAAATAAACTTTAATTAAGCGTGTTCTGAGAAACATCGGAGTCTCTTTACTCCACTTTCTTTTAGTGAGCCTTTGGGGAGCACAGTTATTGAGCACTGTATATTCCTTTCATTGTCTAACTATATCCAAAAGGTGTTTTAGTCACAGTCCCTCTAAGGGAAGGCTCTTCAACCTTGCCGCAGGGGTCCTGACCTCTGGGTCACGGTGACAATGGTACCTACTTCTCCCCATGTCCAGGATTTACTGTACAGCTTTGAATGACTTTCAACCCAAAGGTTGTCACTGTTAACCGGCAGTTAATATTTTTATCTTCAGTTCTTTGATTCTGTGTTCAGCTCAGTGCTTATTTCTTATGAAACAGTAGAAAGCGTGGCGTTAGTACAAGGAGCTCAGATCTGAAGCAAGACTTTAATTTTAGCACCTCATCTTTATGCACCTGTAATGTTTCCAGCATCGTTTCAGGGTCTCAGGGTGTGATCATTATCAGCATGTAAATAATCTTAGGGAAAGATTTAAAAAGACATTGCCAAACAGTTTCTATCTTTCTGCACATCACATGGGTAATTTAGCAGTTAATTATTCAAAATCCAAGCTTCCCAGGGAGGAAAACCTCAGGGTTAAATAATTATTTTGCTACATTTGGATGAGGAAATAGTTCAATAAGTTAAATGATAAGGTTAGTTTTCTGAGGTAATAAAATAATTTTCATCATTCTCATGTGGAAAACAAAACAACAACAAAAGATCCGAATCAAGAAAGAATAAACATGATGAATAGTCTGGAAAGAGATGCCATAGAAAAAATGGAAATCATGGCACTCGATTTGCTTTTGCAAGAAATGGCAAAGAGCTGGGCGTGGTGGCGCATGCTTGTAATCCCAGTACTTAGGAGGCTGAGATGGGAGGATCCAGGTTCGAGGCCAGCCTTCACTACTTAGTGAGTCTCTCCAAAACTTAGTGAAACCCTATTTCAAAGTAAAGAATAAAAAAAATAGGACTGTGAGGTAGAATGGCCCTTGGTTCCATACTCAGTACAGCAAAGAAAAAAAAAAAAAAAAAAAAAAGAAAGAAATAGCGAAGGATAAATACTGTCTAGGAAAAGCTTTAGTCAAACAAAACTGAACGTGTTTTTGTCAGCAAAGGTCATATTAAGATGAAAAGGATTACACTGAGACAGGAGAGATCCTGAAGAGTGAAGTTCTTCAGGACTCTAAAGGGATCAAATGCTAAAATGCAGTGTGCAGGGAGCCACTCTTGGTTTCCCTGGTGACATTAAAGAAGAAAAGAGACAGCTATTTGTTCTGAATTGTTGACCTACCTAAGGCTGAGATATGGACCAATGATTTCTGAAAGTCTTTTGAAACTTAAAAAATGTCTATTCTCTGATAGTTCATTTAATATGTTTTTTTTTTCCCCCTTTGAGCTATATTTTTACACCAAGGAAATTAATGTTTCTTATCTTGGTTAGCAGGGTTACCTTCCCCAAAGTCTTTAGTTTAAGAAACCTCAATGTCAATATTTCATTTCTCTTCCTTTACCACATCAGTTCCTGGTACTCACCCGATCCACTACAAATAGCTATGGCATTTACAATGTCAGGAAAGAGTCCAGCACTTCACCTGGTGTTGCTTTATGTGCCCAAATTCTAATCTTAACACAAACACGTAAGAGAGCCATTATCATCTCCCCACTAGATAGGGTATAAGAAAAAAGGGATAGGGACAAAGAGGCTTGTGTAAGCTAAAAATGGAGGGAAAGTACAACTTTAAACATTTCTTTTTAATTCAAACATTGCCCTCTTTGAACATGTCATGAAATGAGAAACAACTAGAATTCATTGCTTTTCCTAATTCCTCGACTGTTACTTTGGAAAAGGTACTTAACCTTTCTAACTTCTTCCATATCTCTGTTACTCTGGGCCTGCTTATTTTTCTGACTAGGTTGCATAGGAGTCCTATAGAGAAGCAGAATGAGAGTTTCAGTTTTTATTCCTATAGGATCTAGCTTGAGTTTTAGCTGACCAACTTTTTTGTCATGTACTTCCAGAAGAGAAAACTCAGTCCCCCAGAAGGAGGCCTCGAGGTGGCTGACTTTCCTGGTGTCCAGCCTGTAACTTCTTACTTTTAATGTAGGCATTCTACCCTAATCATCAGTTGTGGTCAGGGTAATTGGTTGGTATTACTCCCTGCACATGGTATGAGCCAAAGAAAGTCTATGTAAAGAATATGGCTTGTATTGCCTTTTTGGAGAAAGGCTATGCATTTATGACTTCTGTTCACTGTGTCACTCATAAAATCTAGAGCCTGAAGAATACTTGGAGATCATCTAGTCCAGATTGGCCTTTCAAATCTGTGGGTTTCACATTCGCAGATTCAAACAGTGATTGATAGAAAATATTTGAAAACAAGCCAGGCGTGGTGGTGCATACCTGTCATCTCAGTACTTGGGAGACTGAGGCAGGAGGATCCTAGGTTGGAAGACAGCCTCAGCAATGTAGGGAGACTCTCAGCAACCTAGCGAGTTCCTGTTTCAAAACAAAAAGTAAAAAGGGCTGAGGTTGTGCCTGAGAGGCAGAATGCCTCTGGCTTCAATCCCTAGTACCATAAAAACAAAACAAACAAATAAACAAAAAGAGAAATATTTGAAAGAAATTGCATCTGTATTAACCATGTACAGACTGTTTTCTTGTTATTATTCCCTAAACAATACAATATGACAACTATTTATATAGCATTTACATTGTATTAGATGTTATAAGTCATCTAGAGATGATTTAAAGTACATGGGAGGATTTGTGTAAGTTATATGCAAACACTATGCTATTTTATATAAAAGACAAGAACATTCACAGATTTTGGTATTTGTAGGAGGTCCTGGATACTGAAGGAATACTGTAATTTATAATCCATCCTGAATTGATTTGGTCTGATTTCTTGGAAAACAGTGAGGAAACATGCTCTCAGGTTATATCTGGGCTTGTGTCTGTCATGATCATAAGGAAAGGGGAAGTTTTGTGTCTCATAATTTTCACCTCTATGATATTAACATTCAAGTTTTCATTTTATAGATAACTATAATCTAGATGAGTGACTATCTTGGCCAATAAAGGGTCCCGGGAGACTAAATATATCAAACCCTGCCATAGTACTATATACAAATAAGGTCCAAAATAAGTTTGCATAAAGTTGTATAAAATGCAGAGCCTCATTATTGCAGGAATAAAGAGAAGCATTATTCTTCAGTCAGTCTACTAGGTGCTGTATGAAAAATCAAGGTGAAAAAAATTTGTTCTTAAAAAAGTCTATCAGTCAGGCAAAAAATAGACTTGGTTATTATTTTAAAAGTGTACTGGGAAACCGGGCATGGTGGTGTACGCTTGTAACCCCAGCATTTAAAATAGGGCTGGAGATATAGCTCAGAGGTAAAATGCCCCTGAGTTCAATCCCCAGTACCGCAAAAAAAAAAAAAAAAAAAGTGTACTGGGCATGCATGCATTTCTTTCTCTTTTCTCCCCTCTCTACTACAGAAGAAAGAACATTAGCCTACTTCGTTTGAGAATAGGGGCTGGGAACCAATAGCCCATCACTTTGTATTCCAATTAGTAGCATCATGGGGCATGTTTTTTTATAGGGGTTTGCTATAATTTAATAATAGTCAATGAAAATTACTCCAAATGTTGGTTAATGAGCAAATGTACTCCCTTGGGGGTTGGGAAGCACAGATCACAGTAACCCTTGGCAAATGCAGAGTTTCTGAAAAGATTGGGGTCTTATTTTTAATCTAAAGTTACTGAACTTTAGATTCATTTAATAACATATCCATGTTTGTTTTAAGATAGCTAATTAGTATTAAGTGAGTTCAGTGTTCCAGGAATAATAAAGTCATTAGCTGAGCTATTTATCCTGTGGCTTTATATACACACTGGTAAGTGGTGATTCTCCAGCAAAACAGAAACAATAAGATGTGTACACACACAGCACACACATATGTCTTATCATATTACGTATGTTTATGTACTATGGGATTTTGGAATTGGTAATTGGTAAATTGTTCATGTGATTATGGAGGCCAAGAAGTCTCACCATCTGCTGTCTCCAAGCTTACAGAGTCAGGAAAGCCAGTGGTATAATTCAAGCTAAGTCCAAGGGTCTGAGGACCAGAAGGTTGCTGCTGTCAAGTCCTGAAGTCTGAAAGCCCCAGAATCAGGAGTTCTGTTGTCTGTGTGTAGGAGTAGATGAATATTCCAGGTCTGGAAAGGAGAGACAATTTGCCCTTCTCTGCCTTTTTGTTTTATCCAGGCCTTCAAAGACTTGGATGTACTCACCCACAATGGTGAGGGTGGATCTTCTTTACTGGGTCTACTGATTCAAACACTAGTGTGTGTGTGTGTGTGTGTGTGTGTGTGTGTGTGTGTGTGTGTGACACACTTGTACACAGAGGTTGGTGTGCTAATCTCTTTTGAAAGCACTCTCACAGGCACACCCAGAAACAGTGTTTCACTCACTGGCTGTGTATCCTTAGCCCAGTTGAGTTCACATGTAGAATTAGCCATTGCAGATGCACATTGTTTATGTGTACCTGGATCAAGAGTAATGAAACATGGATTGCATAACTCAACCAACAAGTTTTTAAAAGACTTCATCTAATGAAGGTCTGAAAGAGTTTGCCTATTGAATACCTACACTGGTTCCCTCTAGCTCTTTTTAAGGTTTACCTGCTTATGCTAAAACTTTCTATTTCTCTGTTTCTTCTTTTTAATAATCATTTTATTTAGTTATCTTCAAGAAAATTATCACCTGGCCATCTCCAATGTCAGTGATGTTAGTGTTACTTCCTGAAAACCTGCCTCTGTTCTAAAGAAGAACTCTGTTTTCAGGTAGAATGGAATTCCAGTGTAGAAGACAAATGGGTGTGGGATGGAATGAAGCCCTATGCCCTCAGTGACTCCATTTCTTTCCCTCCTAAGATACCTGAGATTTGGATGGCCAGTTTGTGAGTAATTCTCTTAAGGAATCTAGTTGTTAAAAGCTTATGACTCATTTTGTTTTTTGTGTACATAGAGGCAAAATTCAACCCTTTTGACCTCTCAAGAATTAGAACAACACCCCATCTTTAGTTATTTGAAATTCTTTAAAAATCACTCAGTGTATCTTTGCATGAGTAATGAGTAGAAATGGTAGGTAATAGTGTGTCTTATTATTTTTTAGATGACCTTATTTTAAAGCATGGAGTGGTATTATATGTCTACAAACACAGTGAGTGGAAAAGTAGATCAGTACCCACTGACTGACTAGAGGAAGATTGGCAGCTTGGACAATGTAGCTCTAGTTGAGATACTGTCACTTTCATGGACACATCTTAATTTAGGTCAAAATTGTTAAGAAAATATAATAAATGACCCTCAAAGCTCAGGGAATTAGAACAAGAATTAATAAATGGGATGGCATTAAATTTAAAAGTTTCTGTGCAGCAAAAGAAACCATCAAGAGTTTAAAGAGAGAGCTTACAGAATGAAAGACCTTCGCCAGCTACTCCTCTGATCAAGGACTAATATCTAGAATATACAAAGAACTTAAAACACTTAACACTAAAAAAAAATAATAACCTAATCAAGAAATGGGCAATTGGACTAAATAGACACTTTACAAAAGAACTACAAATGGCCAAAAATATATGGAAAAATGTTTAACATCATTAGCAATCAGGGAGATACAAATTAAACCTACACTGAGATTTCATCTAACTGCAATCAGAATGGCAATCATTAAGAATACAAACAACAATAAATATTGGCAAGGGTATATGGAAATAGGAACTCTTATACACTCCTGGTGGCATTGCAAATTAGTGCAGCCATTATGGAGATCAGTGTGGCTATTCCTCAGAAAACTAGAAATGGATATGCCATATGATTCAACTATACCATTTCTGGGTATCTTTCCAAAGAGATTGAAATCAGAATATTATAGTAATATAGGCATATCCACATTTGTAACAGCACAATTCACAATAGTCAAATTATGGAACCAACCTAGGTGTCCATCAATGAATGAATGGATTACAAAATTATGTGATGTATACACAATGGAATTCTACTCAGCAATAAAGAAAAACAAAATTATGTCATTTGCAGGAAAATGGATGGACCTGGAGAACATTATGTTAAGAGAGATTAGCCAGTCACAGAAAGTGAAGGGTCATATGTTTTCTTTCATGTGTGGAAGCTAGGGAGTAACTGGGATAGAAGAGGGACTTTAGATAATGGAGGAGAAACCCCATTGGAGAGATGGAGGGAGTCTAGGGGAGGGTGGTGATGGGGGGAAGAAAGAGTGAAGGAAACATTTCCATTGGCATTATGCATATGTGTGAAACTATCAAAGCCAATCTAAATATCATGTATGGGGAGGGAAAGGTAGTGGGGAGAGATCCAGGGTGAAGCTCGCCAAGTGCGGTGTGCATATATGTTCCTGTCATTCTGAACTGCATAATGGTATGAAACTAAATGTACCAATAAAAGTATATTAAAAAAGAAAATATAATGACCTTCTTGAGGATTGGCTTTAGAACCTAGATCTATAATATTCATATAAATACAATACAAAAGCTGCTTTACAATATGAAACAGACATACACAAAGTTTTTTTGTGTTATATGTGTTATATTCAGATTTGCAGAGACAAGATCCATGCCAGTCATGAGAGTTTCACATAGGGCTGTGGCTCAAAGAAGTTAATCTCCAGGTTTCTGTGGTTTTGAAGAGGGACATATGAGGTGACACCACCCCATTTCCTAACGAGGATTACTTGAAAGCTGTATGGAAAGATTTGAATATAATTAGAAACAGATCAAGGCATTTTCTATGCGTTAGGAAAGTCCTTAAGGAAAGCTAAGTGGCTCATGTTATTATGATAAAAATCAAATGTTAATCTGTAAATGACTTCTTTTTAGTATTAAAATAAATCCTTTTATCCAGAAAAATCAGAATCCTTGAAAAAAAAAGTAATTGCTATGGAAGCCTTTCTGTCCCTTGAGTTATCTCCAGTGTAAGTCAATAACAGACAGTAGCTGCAACTGAAGTTTATTTTACTTTTTTTTTTAATTCTTAGTTCAAGGAGAGGGAATCTGCCAACATTATTAGTAAAAGACATTGTTAGGAGATTAAGGTTAAGTTTGTAAATACCCCCCAAAGTACTTCCTTTGCATATTTTCTGTTTAATTTAAAATCCAGGTAAATAGACATGAATGCTGGGTGGCTGGAAGTATAATAAAGTAAACTCATGTTGCAGGAGACCTGTGCTGTATCAGACTCCTACTTGTGGCTGAGCTGTGTGTTCATGGTCCATAATTGAATCAAATATAAAATTGAGATTTTTAAGTGTGCTTTTTTTTTTTTTTTCCAGCTTTTCTCTACGTGTATTTGGAGAAACATCGCATTTTGTATTTTGAAAGAAGAATCTCAAAGTTGAAGAATGTTAGAGCCCAAGGAATTCAAGGGTTGAGACGTGCTCCAACCACTCAATGGAGCGGGTAGGTGTTGAAATTTGGAGTTTGATAGGTTTGGATTTGAATGCTGGGCTTGTCACTTGCCTTTTTGATTTCCCTTTAAGGATTTATTAATTCATAGTCCAGTGTTAGAATCTTAACATTACATAGAACTTATTTCCTGTTTTGGTTTAATCCCAAATTCCCAGTCCTGGTAAGATTTGGTGAGAAGAGCCAGGGGCTGTTAGGGACTTTTAGTCAATCAACTGTTTAGTAATTACTGAAGTTGTGCAGACTTTCTTATGGTTCACGTGCTACTTTTTATGAGTTGTGTGATCTTAGCTAAGTTACTTAACCTCTGACTCTCAGTCTCCTCCTTCTGAAGTTAGGATAGGTTGTGCTAAGAGCTAGATAATGGTGTATTTAGAGCTTCTAGCATATACCCAGCTTCTGTCATTAGCCATTGGTTCTGACACATGACATGTGACTTGCAGCTTCTCCTTTAGTTTAGGGATAGGGTGGTCTTCGCTTCATGAGAACATCTCCTTTATTCTCTGGATAGATCAGTTACTGGGCTTGGTTATACATTCCCAGCAATAACACAGTTAGCTGCTCTTAGATAAGACTAGTTTTGAACTGTTTGAGGACCAGACATCGTGTTCTCTCTTCTTAGATTTTATAGTCCTAGTTCATTGAACTATTTGTTTGAAGAGATTATCTTAAGAGCCTCCACCCTTCTGGATACAGTTTGGAAGATTAACTCCTCTTTTCAAACTGATAGCTAGAACAGGGTATTACATTCTGGATGTGGTATGAGAAAGACCGGGCCTGTAATTGGCAAACTGAGTCACTTTAGTGAGAAAATGTTAGACTTCAAATTCTGGATTCTCAATTTTCCCATTTATAAAATGACTTGTTTTGAGCTAAGCAACTAGAATTGCTCTCTTCTCTGTAACTATATGTTTTAATGTTATCTATGTGCATTGGTACCCTACTTCTTAGATGTTAGGGCTCTTCTTTCATTCATAATATACATGTGGGCATCTGATTTATACTAGGCTCAGTCAGCTATACAAAAACTTATACAAGTAAAAAAGCACAGAAATATCCCTTTTCATACTTTATTAGTGAAAAGACAGAAAACAGAATTTCTTAAAAGAGGATGAGAAAAAAATGTCTTTTTTTAGTCATTCACTTCTAGACAGTGCACAATTTATATCTCTACCAAAAGTTAAAGTTATTTCCAACAGCATATTTTATTCATTAACAGGTTGTAAAATTGGAAATTAGAGAATAAAATGTTTTAGGGTAATATACTTGAAGCTGTTTTCTTCAGAGACTGCAGAAGGAACTGACCAGTGTTGCTCTCGTTAGCATTGTATTTCAGCACATCAGCTGGCCAAGTTAGAATAATGAAACACAGAACACAGTCCTTCTATGATTTACTCGAGTCTGAGAATGGCCTCTTTTTTTCTCAGACTATCAACACTTGATCAAGGACAGTGGCTCCCTATAATCCAGTGACTTAACACACAGGGATTTTCTGGTCAACCTCTCTCTTTTTCTCTGGCTGGGAGCATGAAAAAACAAAATTCAACACTCTCTTGTCTTGGAAGCCTCAGGTCCTATCCTGATGTGTTTATTTCTTCTTTCCAATACTCATTTGTGTTTACCTGATACTGTTTGGTTATTAACAGGAAGAGATAGTTGATGGGAAACTGTGTCCCAATAACAAATGAGACTGGTAAAAAAAAAAAAAAATCAGAACAATGATGGAAAAAAAAAATCAATTGCCCTTGGTGTTTTCTTTTCAGAAAATGAAAGTCATGTTTGCTTTGAGATGAAAATTCTTTGAGAGTTTTCTCCTCCTTAGGCTGTCCCTTCTTCCCTCTACAGCTCAGCAGGCTCCTGCTTGGAGGTAAAGAACCAAAGAGAATGGAAGGATCCTGGAGCCTCTTTATCCAAGGGGACAGAGGCTGCTGTCTCCCTGCAAAACTCTTAGATGCCCCCTGCCCCAGGCCTTGCCCAACTATAGGAGCAGAAATATCTGTCTGCTTCCAAAGAGGACCAGCAGAACCTGCACATTTTTGATGACATATCTGGTGTGTCTGGAATATTTTCCCCAGGCTCATTTCATCTTGAACTCATTTGTTCTAATTTATTTGGGGCTGTATGTTTCTGCAACTGTCCATTTAGATAAGAGGTGTGTGTGTGTGTGTGTGTGTGTGTACTTTTAGTTCACCGCTTTGCCATTTGTGCAGCCGATTAAAAGCTACAGATAAATAAGCTATTAAACACCAAGCTAGGCTAATCGCAGATAACATGGAACAAACTTAAGAGGTTTAATTCTGCCTTTTGTTTGAAAGGCAGAGAACTTGAAAGAGTGCAGTGGCTCTCAGCACTAAGGGAGAGGGTCACAGTTCATGCTGGGAATAGTTTTGTTCTCTGCAGGCAGATTTGTGAGCCTAACAGTGTTTGCTGTTTATTGGGACAGGGTCTTTAAAGTTCCCATTTCTCTTCTATTGTGGTCTGTTTGAGACTGTTGTCCTCCGAATAGTGTCTTCTAACGAGCAGCTAAACTTGCACTCTGTGCCAGCGAATATTTTACTGGCCTGTCATTAAGAGACATGGTTTTATATGGGTCCTGTAAAATCTGTTAGCCAATTCTGCAGATAAATACTTCTACCCTGGAGATATCCGGGTGACAGGAGCTATATGTGTCATCACATCCAGATAAATGTCTAAAGCCACTTGTTTATTAGTTTTGCACCTGCTTTAATACCCAGCTTTACTGGTATTATCACTTTATGATTCGTAGTGTGTTAATGATGTGCTAAGTGTGAGCAAAACTGAAAGTGGTTTAAAATGAGAAACTCTTAAAGTCTGCAGTGAAGTCGAGTCCTGAGTTGAAGTAGATGTCCCAAAGTTCCATTGACATTAGGTACATATGAGAGAATCCCAATGCCAATCTCGATTTCCTGTAAGGGGAAGGGGGGAGAGGGGAGGGAGCACACGCCAAGCGCTGTGTGCAAGTATGTCACCATCACTAAGAACTACATTACGAGGTGAGACTTGAATGCACCAATAAAAGTATAAATCAATTATTTAAGGAAAGTAGTTTAATTCTTGTAGTGCTCTCCACCTACTGGGTGCGCTGGCACTTCTGCAGGGAAAGGGATATCTTCCTCTATCAATAACACCTATGCAGATGTGTTTAATTAAATCTTTTAAGGGAGGGTCCTTATAAGAAGGAGAGACTAACCACACAGAGAATGTGGTAGAAAGGGGTAGGAAAGGAGAGAGGGAGAATGAAAGATCGGAAGGTGCTATACTGTGGCTTTTCAAGATAGAGAAAGGAACCAGGAGCCAAGAAACTGTAGGAACGCAGGTACAGACACTGGAAAAGGTAAAGATGCTATTCTCCTTACAGCCTCTAAAAGGAGACGGCCTACCTGACACCTTGGCTTCATTTCAGCGACGCTGATTTGAGATTTCTGATCCCTATTTCTGGATTAAAAGAGAATGCATTTGTGTTGTTTAAAGCCACCCAATTTGGTGGGGTTGTTACAGTGGACAAGACAAATGCATCATTTTGGTCATATGACTTTTTAAAACACAGCTTTCTTAACATCCTATTTATGACTAAGCTTAACTGTTCAATTTTGCTGAATTAACGGCCAGAAGATACCTTCTAAATGGTGAGTGCCATGCTAATGCTTCAGCCACAGACATTAAGAAGATGATTTCTGCCTGCTCCTGGATTCTGTTCTTTTGGAGAAGATATACAAAGCACAAACATTTGACTGAGAATCAATCAGGAATATTTTATAAGCATGCTGTGGAACTTCTGGGAACACCGGAAAGAAGCAACTCTCTCCTGGTATCTCCAAATGCAAGGCCCAAGGGTCAGGCTGTGGCTAGTGATGAGCGATTATGCGGGAGAGAAACTGGAAAGAATGCTTCTCGTTAGGAGGAAACGGATCAGAAATAAATATGACTTTGCCCTTTAAAAACGGTAATTAGCTTTTCATCAGTCAAGTGCTGCCAACTAGATGGAGAACTTCTGTCAAGCTTTTGACATGTTGGGCGAAGATAAGATTCCTCTTGGTGCTAATGAACTTTTTAATTGACTTTCTGGTTACGCACATTAAGATGCTTTATAAGATTCCCTAGTTCCAAATGCTTGTGAAACATTGTCTGAATATATTACTTAAGTCATGAAACAATGGTTATTGTAGAAATTAACAATGGTTCAAAAATTGCACAAGTTGATGTAGTCATTTTAGTAAGTGTTTCTTAAAGGAGCATGGTATTCAATGGTTATAAAAACTTGTTTGTGACTCTCTTCTTATAAGAGTCATTCTTCTCTTCCTTTCTTTGCTGCAGGATATATTTGAAAATAAATGATTCTTGATTTCTTTTTTTCTGGTACTCAAACACAACCTAGTGCTTTGGGCTATACTTACTTCTTCCCTACAGGAAGGAGTCAGAGTGTGGGAGTTTTCTGTGTCCTGATACAGATTTTTAACATTGATCCTTCTGAAGGAAGCCCATGGAAGAGAATTCTTTAAGCATTTTATTTCTTAATTGCAGTAAAATACACATGCCATAAAATCTACCATGTGAAAAAGATGTTAAGTGTCTTAATTCGATAGTGTAAGGTAGATTTACATTTTTGTGCAACTAATTTTAAGAAGCTTTTCCATATTGCAAAACTAAAACTGATTAAGCAATAACTCATTTCTTGATTCCCCTAGACCCTGGCAACCATCATTCTACCTTCTGTCTCCATGAATTTCACTATTCTCAGTACTTCAAATGAGTAGAATCATAGAATATTTGTGTTTGGTGACTGACTTATTTCCTTTAGCACAATGCCATCATGGTCCATCTATGTTGTGGCCTGTATCAGAAATTCTATTCTTTTTAAGTCTGAATTATATTGTATTTTAAAGCACATGTCATATTTTGTCATCCATTAATGTATATATTGGTATTGCTTCTACCTTTTGGCTGTTGTGAATGTCCTACAGTGAACACAGCCTTGAAAACATTTCTACAAGACTGTCCTTTCAGTTATGTTGGTTATGTTCCCAGAAGTGGAGTTTCTAGGATTGTATAGTAGTTCTGTTTTTAATTTTTAAAGGAACTACCATACTGTTTTCCACAGCAGCCTGCCATTTTACTTCTCTACAAACAAAGGACAAGGGTTCCTTTTCTCCACACCCTTTTCAACATTTTTTTTTTTTTTTTACAGTAGCCATCCTAATGGGTATGAGATGGTATCTCATGTTGTTTTAATTTGTATTTCCCTCATGATTAATGATATTGAACATCTTTTCATGTGCTCACTGGCCAATTTTGGATCTTCTTTGGAGATCTATGAAAGAGAATTCAAACAAGGATTTCACACATTCAAATTTGGGCTCAGGAAGGGTCACAAGGACAGCTAAGTAGGAGAGAAGAATGACCAAATACCAGGCAGCTAGATAGGAGGCCACCATGGATTCTGTACTGATGCTTCATGACTTTTAAAGAAAAGCCCTGGCATTGGCATTTAATTCTCCAAACATGGGTCTCAATGTTTTTTTGTTTCTTGTTTTTCCAAATTTCACTAGTATGATCATTGTGAATTCTCTCTTCAAAATGGGTCATATGGCCTATTACCATTCCCATTTTACAACTTTATGATTTTTCTCTTTTTGTTATCTTATTTCTCCCCCTCCTAGGTGCATCTTCATTTTTCCCCTCCACAAAAATTATTCTGCCTTTTTCCCCCTCTCTCTGTCTCTCATTCATGGAGGATCATGGCATTTATTTAGCATTTATTACTATGAATTACATGTGTGTATGGAATTATACAATCTTTGACAGCATAGATATTTTCTTGTGTCTCCATGTATCTATGTTAATAGATCCAGAGCTCATTATTTTTTGCATGTGCAAAGTAATGATCAGTAAGCATTTGTTGCTGATAATAAAAATGGGTTTGGCAATGCTTTGAATGAGATCTCATTTATACAACTGAATTATCTGCATAATTTGGCTTTTTATGCATATAAAATTATGGTTCATTAACTCAGTCTAGAAATACAATTACTTTTTCTCAAAATATTTAGATTTGGGAGGCAGCAGAGTGTCAAACAATATTTTAGGAAAGAAAACACATTATTTTTGCATTTTTATGGGTAGACACCATACCCGGCATTGGTAAAATTTCCTTAATCCCACAGTAATCCTTTGCCATAGAGATTAACATACTTTTCTAAGGATGAAAACATTTAGAGAAGTTCATGGAGATTAGAGTAAGGAAAGGCTGAAGTCAGAGAGACCAGATACAAATAGTTGTTATACTGATCCTGTCCAGAATGACCAAGCCCTGAATCCATCCAGGTTAGTGAGAACAGTAAGGTAGACAATGGATTCTAGAAATATCCATCAGGAAGTGGCAACAAATTTTGTGTCTTGTTAGTAGGAATAAAGAGGCAGGAATCCCAAGTGTCTGGCTTGAGACACTCAGTGGAATTTGGTGCCATTTACCAGTGTATGACAGGCAGAAGAGCCCATTTGAGGCTGCATAATTGAAGTTCCCATGGGATAGTCAAGAAAAGATACCCACAGAGATATAAATCTATAATTTAGGGGAGAAGTCTGGCTGCAGAGTCACTCAACAAACATATTTATACATTCACCAAACATCCATTGTCAATACACACCCTGAGTGGGGTGGAGGAGCAGCAAGATTTCATGATGGTGCATTGTCTGCATAGAATCAAGCTAGGAGTTGTTCTTTTACAATCACCAAGTGCTGCAATACTAGTGATAAATTTTAAAACTTTTAAAATTTAAATTCTAAGCAATGGCAGCAGTTGCTATTGAATTGTGTTTTGTTTTGTTTTGTTTTGTTTGAGATGGGGGTCTTGCTAAGTCACCTAGCTGGCCTGGAACTTGTGATCTTCCAGCCTGAACCTCTTGAGTTGCTGGGATTACAGGTGTGAGCTGCTGTGCCTGGCTCTACTGTTGAATTTTAATAACCTATTTGCAGACTTCAGCACAGCACATTTTAATTCTTTATCCCTACACACATAAGATAGTATGCCAATTCGAAGAACTTCCATTATGTATTTGACCCGTGATATATGTGAACTCACAACACGCCTTGTTTGAAGAGTAAACTTTACAATGGTTTGAAATCCTTTGAGCTCATTTCAGAATGTTTCCTGTATCCATGCCCTGGAGTGCCACCTCATTTTGTGTTTAAACAGTAGATTAGAAATAAACAATGTTAGCACAGTGGATTGTGAAGAGTGAAGGAATGAAACTTAAGCCATTTTTGTTGTTCCACTTGACAAATTGAGTTTTCATTTGTATTTTAATTTAAAACAGTAGACCTGAGTGTGAAACTTGGAAGTCCGAATTTTAGTTTATACATGAAATATTTTATTGAATTTGAATAATGTTTTAACATGGAAATTTATTCTTTATTGTACATTGAAGTAAAATTGAGAAGCAAATCAAGAAAACAAAAATTACTACCAATTATTTCATGATGATTATTAAAAATAGTTTTGTTGTGTAAAGGAAGGTGGTTTTTAAAAATGATCTGCTCTTTCTTTCTGGGCATGGTGGGGAATACCTGTAATCCCAGTACTTGGGAGGCTGAGACAGAAGGATCACAGGTTCAAGACCAGACTCAGCAACTTAGCAAGACCCTTAGCAACTTAGGTCTTGTTTCAAAATAAAAAGGAATGGAGGTGTAGCTTGGAGATAGAATGCCCCGGGGTTCAATACCCAGTCTAACAACAACAAAAAAAGTTGAAAAGTTTCTGCTCTGAATGTCAAATATGCTAGGTGAGGTGCTGCATATTACACACCTCCAATGTCTAAGGACTGTTGTAGACTGTGCAGTCTTAGCAGTGAACAAAATCATTCATGAGGCCAGGTCATTGTGGATAAGATGGCCCGGGGACCATGTGTAAGAGGAGCAAAGATGACTCAGGCCAGAGGTCTGCAAGACACCAACTTCTAAGTGGTAAGGACCCCAAAGATGATTTAGGGGCAGGTAGAGTGACAGGAAGAGAGGAAAAAGAAAGCAGAGTCAGGGGCATCAGGGGAGAGGAAGTTTCAGGAAGGCTGGATTGGTCAAGAGCATTCAATTTTACTAAGAAGACAAGGAAGAAAATGGCTAGGAAATACCCACTGGGCACCATTACAAAATGATTGACCATCTTCCTGAGAACAATTCAGCAGTGAGTGGCATCTGAAGGGATGATCGGCAAAGTTCCTTAAAACGTCTTTGCTCTTAATGGGAGATAGGCAGTTCAAGGAAGGAAAGCACTAAAATTATTTTTCCTGATTCTAAACAATATACATGTTTAGTGTCCAAAAAGCACATTCAATTGACAACTGAAGGAACTATAAACACATGTCCCTTGGCTTTATTAGCCCTTGACTGTGAAATGTCTGTGTCAATCACAAAGTTTTAAGTCTCTTCTTGTGTGATAACAAAGCCTCAGGCCCACCTCAAAGTGCCTTCATTGTTATTTTGGTTAAGACTCCAGATACCAGCTTAACTGCATCTTATTTCTCTGACTTCACATATCAGCCGTCCATACCTCTTGGCCACAAGGCTACTTGGAAGGCTCTCATTGCCCCATTCATGAGAACATCATGATCTATACTGAGGGCACTGTCTGGAAATTTCTGGGGTCCACATAGTGGCAGACCTTGCTCAGCCATTTATGTAGCCAGCTAAGTCTCCAGGGAGCTCAGTACAGCCCACGTTGGCTGCCTGTCTTACTGAAGACCTTTGTTCTCCTCTGGCTACCCCTCTGTCTCTACTGTCCCCTTAGTCCTCTTTCCCCTGCGTTTCAACCCTCTTTTCTCAAAAGCAATTTCCTCTCCCCAAAATGCTGCCCTTTCTTTTCCATTTTGTCTTTTTCAGATTTTCAATCTCAGGTTGTCCAAACTTCTCTACTTGAACAGTCTTCTCTTTTACCCATGCATAATTTAAAAGCTCTGATATAGCCTGTCTTTTTCCCCCCAAAGAACCTGTCTGCCCTTAAAGGTGAATTCAAAAATGAATTCAAATTCAAATTTCCACCCCTTGTTAAACAGAAAGTACTTGAAACTGAAATTACGTTTTTTTTCCTCTGACTTCTATTCTTCCATTATATTTTAGGACAAATTTTTATTCATGACTAAAGCACAAAGTACTTTACAATGTGCTGGCTTGTTCTCCAGCAATTTCTACAAAATTGAGAAAAATGTATAAGTTAACCTTTAATCTTATTCACCCAGAGATCTCACAGATTCTATATAAGTCTAAGTGCATATTTGATGCTAAATAAATATGTGTTCGCTGAATATAGAAATATATACAAAAATTGGAATTATACTATAAATGAAGATTTTTATTACTCATTTTTCCTCCATAAAGTGGGTAGGATTTTTCTAGATCTTAACTATTCCTCAAAAATTTCTTTTATTACTTGGATTATATATGTAGTATTTATTTCATCACTTATTGATCATGGGTTCTTTAGAGTATTTTTGTACTGTCATGGATATCCTGTACATAAACATTTGTCTGCATTTCTATTAATTTTCTTTGGATACATTTCTAAAAGTGGAGTTCTTGAATTGGAAGCCTTAGAATAGTTCTTGGTGTGTAGTACATACTCAATAAATATTTACTGAATGACTTAAATAGAGATTTTGGTACTCACTTTTTTTTTTTTTTTTCTTTTTGCGGTACTGGGGATGGAACCCAGGGGCATTCTACCTCTGAGCTACATCCCCAGCCCTATTTTTTATTCTTTATTTTGAAACAGGATCTCACCACATTGCAGAGGGCCTCACTAAATAGCTGAGACTGGCCGCAAACCCAGATCCTCTGGTCTCAGCCTCCCAAGCACTGGGATTACAAGCCTGTGCCACCATGCCCGGCTTTGGCACTCATTTTTAAATTGTCTTTCAGGAAGATTAATACTTCTGAGAGTACTTCCTTCTAATCACCATTATCTTCTTCAGGGGTCAAATTTCATTCATCCCCTTTTGTCTTTAACTTTTAGCACATGTTAATTCTATAGGTGATAATAGAATTTTTTGGTGTGTGTGTGTGTGTGTGTGTGTGTGTGTGTGTGTGTGTGTTTTCCTGGGGATTGAACCTACTGGCATTTTACCTTTGAGTTACACCCCCTAGCCGTATTTTATTTTTTATTTTGAAACAGGGTCTCCCTAAATTGTTTAGGCTGTCCTTGAACCTGAGATTCTTCTGTTTCAGCCTAACAAGTACTAGGATTATTTTCCTCCAAAAGATCTTTTCAGGATCTAGCCCCATGTACCTGTGAATCTAACAAATGAAGAGGGACCCACTTCAGAACTTCCGACCCTGGTGGCTCACAAATGGCCTGTTTCAAAGCTGATATTTTTCTTCTTTCTCTCTTTTGTCTTCCGCCTCTCTTTCTCTCCCTGTTAACACAAATAACATGCTCTTATCAGTTCACCGGCTGAAGGAAGAACTGGCGCCCAAGGGTCTGGAAAAGAATCAACTCAAGGGCAACATAAACATGAATTATGTCTTTCTGATAAGCACACCTCCATGACCCTGAAGAGCTAACTCTTAAATGCTTAAATGGGACTTTTTTTTTTTTCCTCTATTGGAGGAGAATCAGGTTTTTTTTTTTTTCCATCTTGAACTTAAGTTCACTGGTTTCTCCCATTGACTAGCAAATCAATAAAATTTCTTTTTCCTTCTTCTCAAAGGCTTGTCTTAATTATTTGATTTGGCAAATTGGGGCAAGTACCAAATTTCAGTTACCTGAATGTGAATTTACTTGGAAATAGGGCCTCTGCAGATGTAATCAAGTTAAGATGAGATAATACTGGATTAAGGTGGGCTCCAAATCCAATGTGACTGGTATCCTTTTAAGAAGGAGGAAATTTAGACACAGAGAGGTGCAGACGCAGAGAGGAGAGTGCCTTTCCATGATGGAGGCAGATTAGACAGGGCGTCTACAAGCCAGGGGATGCCAATGATTGTCAGCAAACCGCCAGAAGCCAGGAGAAAGGCATGGGACAAATTCTCTCAGAGCCCCCAGAAGAAACCAACCGCGACCACCTTGGTTTTTAGGACTTGGTTTCCAGAACTGTAGGATTGTATGTTTCTACAGCTGTAAGTCACCAAGGGTGTGGTGCTTGCAATGGGAGCTCTAGGGAACAAACATATACTAGGGCTAAGAATTTAGAGTTCAACAACATCTAAGGGCTGCAGGAAGAAGCTCATTCTGTACAGCTCTATTCTTTCCTCTAACACTTACTCTGTACTGGCATGTCGCTACTGGAAACACTTTCTGGGTATGCAATATTTTATATTGGGGCTTAAATCCTTATCTAGGAGTGCAGTGGGCTGGAATATCAAAGTTGTTGCCCCGATTTTCCTGAATAATAGCTCTCCCTCCACCTCACTACCTCTCTGGGAAAGCTTGCCTTCCCATTTGTCTTTTATCTTATTGATTTGGAATCTGAGCTGGGATGATAAATGTAAGCTAGAACTGTTTGGCCTCTTATTCCCCCGAAACATTTTCTTCTACCTCATTGAAACCTCCCATGCCTTAAGTCTATTATTTCCTCCCAGTCCCTTGATCTTCTTCAACTTTGCATTCTTCTCTGGACCCTGTGGTCTCTATGCTAGACAGAATAATTCACACAGGTTACTAGAGCAGACAATTCCAAGGTTTCAGTGGCTTCATACAATAAAAAGTTTTTGCGTGCTCACTCAGTGTCAAATGTCAGGTGAGCAGCTCACTTTGGCAGGAACGCTGGGGTCCAGAAACCTTCCAGACTGAACATATAACCTCTGGAATTTTGCAGAAGCAAGAAAATGAAGAGCCAAGAATTTGCTAGAGACAGTTTCAGAATCAGGGCAAAAATAGGTTATATTGTTTATTCTCATGTTTCCTTGGCCATGGCTGAGTCATATGACCCGGGCCCGATTCCAAGGAAGGTTGGGAAATGTAGACCTCCTGTGTATCCAGGAAAAGGAAAAGAGATTGATGAGCATGTAACCAAGACTCTAGCCTAGTAGAACTTTAACTGGCAGCACAGCTGACTCTATCATCATTTGTCTTTTTCCCACAGCTATTCAGAATTTTCCCAGACATAGATCTCTTTAATCATTGGTACTTTGATGCTTCTTATTTGTTGATATTCCTAGAAATATTCACACTGTTAAGAAAACTTGTGTTACTGCCATTAAGGATCTTCACTCTCAGTAGGGACCCCAGCACAGATCAGAAATCTTTTGAGCAGGGCTTGGTGGTGCATGTCTGTTATCCCAGTACTTGGGAGGCTGAGGCAGGAGAATCACAGATTCACTGCCAGTCTCAGCAACTTAGTGAGGCCCACTATAACTTAACGAGACCCTGTTTCAAATAAAAATTTTTTTTTTAAAGGGCTGGGGGTATAGCTTAAAGGTAGAATGCTCCTGAGTTCAATCTTCAGTAACACACACACACACACACACACACACACACACACACACACACGTACACACACACAAAAGAATCTTTTTTTTTTCTGCCTGTTAAGCATTTTTTTTCAGTTTCAAAGTTTCAGTGGCAGATATCCAACTCTACTTCCAATCTTTTTTCTTCAGAAAATGGTGTGTTTTCATCAACCTTTTCATGACTATGACTAAAATACCTGACAAGCACAAATTAGAGAAGGAAAGTTTTATTGAGAGCTCATGATTCAGAGGTTTCAGAGCTCAGTTCTTGATCAGTTGTCTCCCACACAGGAGCCATTCAGCAGTAGGTCATCAGGGAATGAGGGGTGGGGTGGATATGAGGGACCCACATGGTCCTCAAGGCCATGGCCCCAGGGACCCGTCTCCAGCCATGCCCTCATGCCCTTTCTCCAAACCTAGATGCAAAGTTTAACACATGATCTAAGGGGGACATAAATAAATATGAACCACAATATGGTGTTCCACATTGAGAAATGCCCTAGTTTAAACCACAACTTATGTGATTGACCTGATCATAAGTATCCAAAGGCAACCATTTGATAAGACTGAAATTTGCTTTAAATTGTTAAGTAATTGTCCAGTGTAGTTATGACATTAATGAGGCCTCAATTTTTGAGGATTTGAAATGTGCTTAGGTTTTCTAGTTGGTATGCTTTGCATACAAATGACTTTTTTGGCTTTTAACTGTGTGCTCATGGTACATCTCTGCAATGACCCAGTTTCCAAGTAGAGGGCCAACATGGCTTGGTGTGGGCCTTCCCTGACTTCTAGTTGTTTCTAGATGTAAGACATAGGCAAATACTCCATTTTGATGATAGTGGTACAGAGGACCAAATGTTACAAGGTAGCAAACGCTTAAAAAAAAAATAGGGTATTACTTGACTTTAGTGCTGTTTTCATTAATACTAATTTTACTAGTAATAGGGACTTAGAGGATACTTTTGCTACATAGCACCGACTCTTTACTTGGATCTGCAGATGAATAACTAAAAGCAGAATAAAAGCTTGGTGTCTCTGCCTTCATTTTATATCTCCTTTTCTACTTTAAACTTTGGGTGAGATTCCTGCTCAACTCTGCACATAGACATGTTCATGACCTAAAGAATGTCTGTCTAAAACTTGACAATACTGGAAACATTCATCTTGTGTTGGGAACTGGACTGACCCGAAAATGATAATGACTTCCCAGGAGCCAGCAGGACCTGCAGAACGAGACCTGAGATAATGATCCACCAGACCACCATTCGACCAAGACTTCTCAATTATACATACCTTTCTGCTTTTTTTCCTTTCCTATTTACATCTGAAGCTCTCCTGGGGACCCTGAAGGGGGCTCAGGATGCTAGTTTCCCTGCATCCCAGTGTGGCAGCACTCAATAATAAATTCTTTTCCTACTTCACTGTTACTTTTTCTGTTTGTGTTTTGGGGGATCCTCTAAATCAGTCTCCCCATCACCTCCTTTGCCTAAGACTATAGTAACAGTCTTTTCAACTTTAGTGGGACAATTCATTTTTGAAACTACGCATGCAGAGAGAAATGTTTCTACTAATTGAGGGAATCAGATTCTCCTGTTCCCTCACAACTAGCCTTTTGGAGGGTTTCCTAAGTAGGCCACTGCTACATCAGCTCAAAATCTTAGTTAGGAAAATTAGGCCTATTATTCCTAAATAATAATTACTAAAATTGCTTGGCATTTTATGAGTACTTTTCTGATTATGAAAGTGATGAATGTTTATTATAAAAAGGTACACAATACAGAGAAGCATAAAAAAGGAAAGTGATTCAAAATTTATGACACTGACGAATATTATTATTTTTGTATATTTCTCAGCGATTTTTCTATACAAAAAGACACATTAAAAAATTGGGAGCTGGGCATGGTGGCCCACACCTGTAATCCCAGTACTTGGGAGGCTGAGACAGGAGGATCATAAGTTTGAAGGCAGCCTCCGCAACTTAGCCAGGCTTTCAGCAAAATAGAAAGACCTGGTTTCTAAATTAAAAAAAAAAAAAGGGCTAGAGTGTATCTTAGAGATAGAAGGTCCCTGAGTTCCACCTCCAGTAACACACACACACACACACACACACACACACACACACACACACTCACACACCACACACATTGGGTATTATATTTCATTAACATAGTTACATATACCTTATTTTCTTTGCTCAGCACCATACTGTGGGCCATCATGCCACTAAACTCTTCAAATACACAGTTTATTAACAGCTGTATAATATTTTATCATATATCTATATCATAGTTTAATGATTTTTGTCATTGGGTATTTAGTTTTTTTCTCTCCTTTTCACTATTCTTATTATAATACATATTTTGTGTATAAAGTAACTATTACATTTCTAATTATTTTTATTAAGATCTTTTTCTATAAATGAACACACTGGGATAAAGGGCATGCCTTTTAAAGGTTCCTGATAGATATTCCCAAGGAGCGTTTCAGAAAATTTGTAGTAGTCTAGCCTCTTCAACAATGACCAAGAACTGGCCACGCTGTCTTCATCGCTCGGCCTCAGATAGTTTTGAAATGTTTTTCAGCTTGGCAGGAATAAACAATTATTTCATTTTGATTTGAATTTGAATTTTTTTTGGTTACTAGTGAAGTTAGGACTTTTAAATGACTAGTTCTGAGGATTGTCCTATTCAGGTTTATTTTTTAGAGTATTGAGAATAGTAGTGTTTATTTGTATATGTGTTTTTGTCTATTATGACTATTTATTTTTATTTCTCTTTTTTATTCGTCATATTATATGCCTTTAATTGTGTTAGTGAATTCTGAGTTGATGTTTTAAAGATGCATGTATACAGATGAAATAGAACAATGATGTCAGTTTTCTCTCTATTGTTCTATAGGCTTAACACAATTCCTATTAAAATCTCTGTAGTTTCTTGCTGAGATAGACAAGATCATCCTAAAACTTAACAGTTCTAGAGTAACCAAAACAACTTTGAAAGAAAACAAAAAAAGTAGGCAAAAATCACTCTTTCCAATGTTAAGATCTAGGCTACACTTCTCAAGACAGTCTAGTGTTGGTGGAAGGATAGACCGAAGACCAAGGGAACAAAATAAAGGAAACAAAATAAAGGAAACAAAATTAGACCCATATGAATACATCCAATTAATTTTAGGTAAGGAAGCAAAAGCAATTCAATGGGCAAGGGGAAGCATTTTTAACAAATAGTGCTGGAGTAATTGGACATCTGCTTGGGAGAAAAAAAAAAAACAAAACCAGGAAGACTTCATTAAATCTTACATCTTACATAAAAAATTAAAAATCCAATTAAAATTAACCACAGGCTTACATGGAGAGCACAAAACTAAAAAACTTCTAGAAGCAAACATGGGGGGAAATCTTTGGGACCTAAAACTGGGCAAAGAGGTCTTACACCTGATACCCAAAGCACAGGCCATAAAAGGAAAAATTGATGTCAGATCTCATCAAAATTAATAACGTTCGTTCTGTGTGAAGAGGAGGAAAAGACAAGCTACAGAGGGAGAGGGAATATTCACAAACTGCATTGCTGAGAAGGAATCTAGAATACATAATAGGAGCCACTCTCCAAACTCAGCAGTACAAAAAACCCAGAAACTCCAATTAGAAAATGAGCAAACCACATGAACAGATAAAGCAGCAAAGAGGAAATACGGACGACAAATAAGCAATGAAAAGATCTCTAACACCATGAGCCAACAGGGCAATGCAAATTAAAGCTATCACTACACGCCTATCAGAATGGCTAAAATTAAAAAAAAAAAAAATAGGGTCATCCTCAAAACTGGTGAAGATGCAGAGAAGCGGGATCACTCTCCCAAACTGTTCCAATCATTGTGAAAAAAGTTCATTGGGCTCTTAAAAAGCAAAAAGTGCAATGACCATGTGATTCAACTGGACTCAAGAATTTATCCCAGAGAAATAAAAACTTATTTCCATTCAGACACTTGCTCGTGGATGTTCACAGAAGGGTTGTTTTTCATACCTGAAAACTGAAAACTAGTGTCATAATGGGTAAAATAGTTAAAAGAATACGAATGCATAAAATAATTTGGATGACCATCAGGGTAATTATGCTGAGTGAAAAAAAAGGCCAGTCTCAAAAGGAGGAATGCCGCATCATCCCTTTTAGGAAGCGTTCACAAGTTATGGTAAGTGTAGATCGGGAGAAAGGATTAGTGGGCAGGAGGAGTTAGGGATGGGAGAAGAGGAGGATGTGCATATGGCCGTCTGAGGGTAGAAGGAAGGAATGGAGGGCTTAAAGTTCGAGATTTAGAGGAATGTTACACACACACACACACACACACACACACACACACACACACCTGGTAAAATTTGAGCTCTGTGCTTTGTCCTGGTGTCAGCTTCCTCCCTGTGATAGCGCACTATGGCTAGGCAAAATGTTATCTGTGTTTGTTGGGAGGAGACGTGGTCAGGGTGCACAGAACCTCCCAGTATATTTCTTTGTGGCTTCCTATAAATGGATAATTTTTCAGGATAAATTAAAAATTCATTTCTTATTCACATTAAACACATTTGTGTGCTACAGAAAAAACATAGGAAGATACACACCTAATTAGTAACAGATTTTAGGTCTGGAAGGTATGCTAAATGGGCATGGGTGAGGGGAAAAGTGTGCTTTCCACACTTAAAAAGTTGTGTTGCTCTTCAAAAGGGATTGCATGTGCTACCTTTGCAGTTAAAAAAAATGAAGAAAAGAATAATTTAAAACTATATATTTAAACTTATAATGATTTCCTGGTTAACTTCTGTCATTATCTTAGTACTCATCTTTTAGAATTACATACGCACCCACCCTTCCTTCCTTCCTTCTTTCCTTCCTTCCTTCCTTCCTTCCTTCCTTCCTTCCTTCCTTCCTTCCTTCCTCCCTCCCTCCCTCTCTCCCTCCCTCCCTCCCTCTCCCCTCCTCCCTCCCTCCTTCTGTTCTTTCTTTCATCCTGTTGTGGTAAACCCAAGGGTGTTTTACCTCAGAGCTACAGTCCCAGTGTGATTTTATTTTTTATTTTAAAACTGAGTCTTGCTAAACTGCTATACATCTTGCTAAATTGCTGGGGCTGGCCTCGAACCTGCAATCCTCCTGTCTCATCCTTCCAAGTACTGAGATTAAAAGCCTGAGTCACCCATACCTGGCTTATTGGATACCTTTTATATACAAACACTGTTCCAGTTCCTGGGAACCTAGCAGTGAACAAAGTAGATAAAACCCTACCCTCAGGAAGTTAACATTTATTCCAGTACTTAGGAGGCTGAGAGAGAAGGATCGCAGATTTGAGGGTATTGTGCCAAACTTTAGTGAGACTCTGCTTCAAAAAGAAAACAGAGAAGAGGCTGGGGTTGTTGCTCAGAGGCAGAGCACCCCTGGGTTCAACCCCAAGTGCGACACATCCAAAAAAGAAGATAATGTTTGGGTGGGGTGGAGGAAGGGCAGGGAATGATAAATCATATTCCAGAAAACACTACGGGTAAGAAGTTAACTATAAAAGCATGAGGATGGCTGGGGTCCAGATATATTCCTCATTGCCTCTGTTACCTGACTAGCGAGTGAACAGCTAGATTTCTCAGAAGCCTGGTTAACTGGATTTATATTCAAGATTCCTCTAAATATTAAATACTAATTTATTTACATGAATATGATACAGCTCAAAAAGGGTTTATAAAGAAGCACATATACCTGGCACAAGTTAGTACTTGGTTGTACTCATCTTTTACTGTTTCTAAAATGCACCTGGGCCGGCCCTCGCTCTGTGCCTGCATTTGAATTGAACAATCTGCCTTCAACATTCCCTTGCCTGTTTGAGGGTTACGCATGGCCTGAAGCCCCTAGCATCCCTTCCAGGTGCTAAAGCCCTTACACGTTAACAGTCTTTTCAAGCTGTCTAATACTGTCGCCCTCTATTCAGCACGCTCACTTCATGTTTATTTGAATCAAGGAAAAATCGCTTTATGCTCCATTTAGCTCCGCAAAGGCCAGAGAGGGGAGGTGGCCGCCACGGCGTGATGCGGGTCACTGTTCCGAATCCAGCTGCAGAATCCCGCTGCAGTTGCTCTTTTCTAATTACCCAGGAAAACTCCCTTCTTCCACCAGGTATCTGTTTTTACTGATTAATCACTAACATCCATCTAAAACTAATTTCCTTAGAAACTCCTCTTGCTGACTTCCTAATTATGCTTTCCCCAAGCCTGCCCATTGTTAGAGAACTTGCTTGGTAGCAAAGAGATTATACTTCTTTTCCCAGGAATATTTTGATTTTTTTTTAAACCTGGTCTTAATGGACTTCAAAGCAGAGATGATAGTTTGGGTCACAAAAAAACAAATTGCAGAGTGGTGAGGGAGACAGAAATGGAAATTTAAAAGAGAGTAGGGGAAAAAATACACAGCACACTTTCATTTCTATAATAACATTAAGGAAGCACAATGTTTCCATAAACATAATAAAGTTCATTTGTATAATTCTTGAAAAATTGGAAGAAATTTTAGATGCGCATTTATGTAGAACAGAGAATTGGGATGGTTAAATAGGAAAATGGAAAGGTTATAAAAAAAAAAAAAAAAAAAAAAAAAAAAAAAAA